>PVJC01049900.1:0-12001 GCA_004026665.1 Murina feae
TGGACTTGTAAGTCTATTTCTTTCACCAGGTAGGGGAAGTTTTGTGTCATTATTTCTTCAAATAGGTGTTCAATATCTTGCTCTCTCTCTTCTTCTGGCACCCCTATAATTCAGATGTTGGTACTCTTGAAGTTGTTCCAGAGGCTCCTTACACTATCTTCATATTTTTGGATTCTTTTTTTTTTTATTGCTTTTCCAGTTGGGTGGTTTTTGCTTCTTCGTATTTCAAATCTTTGACTTGATTCTTGCAATCCTCTAGTCTTCAGTTGGATCGCTGTATATTATTCTTTATTTCAGTCAGTGTATGCTTAATTTCTAGCTGGTCCTTTTTCACTATAGGGTCTCACTAGATTTATTGAGGGTCTCACTACATTTATCAGTGGTTTCTAGAAAATTCTTGAAAAACCTTATAACCGTGGTTTTGAACTCTATATCCAGTAGTTCGCTTTCCCCCACTTCTTTCATTTGTGACCTGTTTCTTTGTCCCCACATTTTGGCTGCTGCCCTGTGTTGACAGAGTGGCTTTCTGTGCTGGGTGTCCTATAGGGCCCAGTGGCTCAGCCTCTCCAATCACTTGAGGTGGACACTCTTGGTGCACCCCTTTGTAGTCTTTGTGCACAGTCTTGTTGTAGCTAAGCCTTGATTGCTGTTGGTATCACTGGGAGGAATTGACCTCCAGGCCACTTGGCTGTGAGAATCAGTTGTGTCTACAGTGGGAGAACTTCCATGCTAGAGACACCCTTATGGGGCAAGACTTGCTTCAGTGGGGCTTTGGTGCTCACTGAATCTTCCCCCTGAGTGTGTCCCTTGTGGATCTGAGGAGTTGCAATCTGTATGGTCCCACTCTGACCACTGGGTACACTGGCTCTTGGATCTCTAAGGTGGTGCTAATTTAGCCTCTGCCTGAGGCTATCCAGCAGGAGCTACAGAGAGATCTTCAGATTCCTCTTCTTTGTTTGGCATTTGGAGGTGCCCAGATGAGGCCCAGCAGTGAAGCAATGCAAGCTGCTGTGGGTCTTGGGCCTTCTTTTGGATGCTCTGGGTCTCTCTGACCCAGCTGCAGTTTGTTAGGTAATTTTAGATTGCAAAGGGCCAGGCCTTTTATATGCAAAAGCCTCTGTGCACAGCTTGGGGGGGGGCGAGTCTTGGGGAATCAACAGGGGGGAGCAAACAGCTATGGCTGATCCTCAACCCAGCCTGAAGAGGCCCAGGTCTCAGTGTTCCTCAGTAATTGCTGCAAGCACCGCTCTGCAGTTCCTCTCAATGCCAAATAGTCCAGTTTCTCCCTGTATGAGTCTGGATCCCCAGAAACTCACCTGGAATTGGAGTTCAGAGCCATCGGGAGCTTGTGAGTCCCTCCGGATTGAAAAAGACAACTACATCCTCAGTTGTCAGTCCTTCCCGCTGCGTCTCCATACCTCAGCACTTTACTTCTGCACCTCTACTGAGTCTCGGTTTGCTTTTCTCTTTCCTTCTAGTTGTAGAATTTCCACTCAGCCACCCTTCCTGTGATTCTGGGTGGTGTCCATTTTTTCTTTTCATTGTAGTTTTGAAGTGGTTGTGCAAGGCAGCAATTTCAGGTATTTACCTATACCGCCATCTTGGGTTTCATTTGAATATTACTCTTTTATTAGATAGGATATGTCTTTAAATATTGTTCCAAAAAAGCAAAGAAGAAAGTATCTCTCTCTATTTTTCTTTTCCACTTATTTGGCGTTCTAAATGATTTTCTTCCCCACCCCTTTCCTTGTGTGTGTGTGTGTGTGTGTGTGTGTGTGTGTGTGTGTGTGTGTGTGTTGAGCTGAATTCTTTGAGAGAGAGAAACAAGAAATAAAAGAATACAAAAGAGCAAAGGAAAGATACACACTTGGGCCTGGCCAGTGTGGTTCAGTGATTGTCAACCTATAGACTAGGAGGTCACAGTTTGATTTCTAGTCAGAGCACATGCCTGGATTGTGGGCGTGGTCCCCAGTAAGGGCATGCAGGAAGCAGCCTATCAATGATTCTTTCTCATCATTGATGTTTATATCTCTCTCTCCTTCTCCCTTCCTGCCTCTCCCTTCCACTCTGAAATAAAAATATAAAAAAAGTATTAGAAAAACACACACACACTTGGGAAGAGCGAATAATATTTCAGATAAGCCCATGAGTATTCATAGCCCCCTTGTGGATTTGTAAACACATACAGCCAAAGAACACAAATTTCATGGTGATAAATTAAATGTAACTTAGCTCTAGTGGGAGGCATCTCCTGCTCTAGGTAAACCACACCTCTGAGACAAAATTCGGTCAAGCATGGTTCTCATTACAGCTGAATTTCATTGAGCCCTTTCTTCATCATCATGCTAAGCATTTTGCACACATTACTTTATAGAATCCTTATAGCAATCCTAGGAGACAGACATTTGACAGATGAGAAAACTTGGGCTTAGAGAGACTGAACAAAAAAACTAGATTCAAACCCAGATCTTACTCAAAAGCCTGCCTCTATCTACTAACTACTGTCATAACTTACAATATATAAAATCCATATACATTCTTGTCCCCAATTTGATTTTCTTCTCCATAGTCAAGCATTACCATGGGGGAGGGGGAGAGAGTAGAACAGTTGAATGGGTCAAAGACAAGCATGTTGACATTCCCACATGTTTTCCATGCTAAATGGCTAAATGGAAAAATTCAGCAATTAATGTGTAATTTAAAAGCCACTGAATAGATAGATGTCAGATCCAAGGTTCCCTGCCTGGTGAAGGATTTTAAGGACAATTAAACTCAGATTCAAATCCCACCTCCAACTCTCCATTTCCCACATGACTGCTCCTATCTTCGATTGTTTCATCTATAAGCTGAGGAACAAGTAAAGGGATTACTGAATAAAAATCCATTCAACCAGCCCTTTAAAAATGTGATGAAGCTCTTCATTGGTCAGAGAAAGAAACGTGAGGCTTAAAACATTTGGTGCTGAGTGGCACTTCTGCTCCGTTCCTGACTCCACCGAGTAGAGTGACCTTGGGCAAACTTCTAAACTTCTGCGTCTCTATCACATCATTTATAAAATTTGGATAACAGTGCCTGGCCCTGCACATTATTATGAGGATTAAAATGAGTAACTGTATGTAGAACACATAGAACAATGCCTGGCTTATAAGAATAAGAAGTCATTATTGCTCAGGTTAGTTTTAATCAGACTGTTTCTCCAAGGATTTGGGGTGGAAGGTTGAATAATCCACGTAAGAGATAGTAACTCAGAAGCTGTCCTCATATGAGTGAAGGGGGTTCTATTCAATGCTGGCATAACTGCAAGGTCAGGGAGTTGGAGGCAATAACCAGGTATGCTAGAGTGAAAAAGGTCAAGGCCATAGTGAGGCTATGTGACCTATGAGTGCATCCATAGAACAGATTCTAAGCAGCATAGGTTAGGAGTAGTGGCTTGCTGAAAAAGACCCTGACTTTGGCACAAGATAACCCTTGGATCAGACCACTTAACTGTGAATTCCTGAGAAATTAAGGGGCCATTTCTGAGCCTTTGATTTTTCATTACTGGAGCTGTTTTGAGGATCTAGTTAAGAGAGCTAACGGATGTAAATTTCCTAGAAAATAACTGGCTGACCTAACATAGGTATTTATTCATGTCTTGCCTCTTTGGGGAACTAATTGTGCCAAGAGAAAAAGATAAAAGACCTATAAAGGTCTATAAATTATTCCCATCAGGAAAAATCATGTCACCACACTCTATTTTCCCTGCTCGAGTCCTCTTTAACAAGCTGTAGCACAGTGGCTAACCTCCAGTCATGCATTTAAGAAAGACCCAGCAAGGAATTGAGCAGCCATTTCCTTTCACCCAACATCATCTTTCTTGCGGCATCACACCATTCCGTCATCTTAGCCTTTCCTTTCTAATTGGGATACGCTTTTTCTCAACTAATTTCCATGGCTACACTTTGCCACACACCTGTAGGTCAGTGGGACCCAGAGAACAGGGAAGCACTGGATTTTAATTTTCATATGTGGAACCAACACTCAAGTGACCCTCCTTTCCACACAAGGGAAAAGCTTCCCCTCAGCTCGAAAAACTCAACTCAGCTCCTATCAAGCTAACATTTTAATTGAATCTAACTTTTTGAAGCTGAAGGTGAAAGTGGTCCCAGTGTCTATGAGGATCCTCTGGCAGCAGCCTGCCAGAAGCCCAGCCTGCCTATCTGGATTTCTCTAGGCCTGGGCAATGAGCTCAAGCTGGCAACTTGAACCAGTTTTTGGGTTGAACTAAAGTTCACAGAGGCCCCCTAGCCCCATCTTTAAACTGGAGTCTTGAACCCATCTCCTTATTACTGCATCAGAATCCCTTGATCCAAGACCATTTCCCCACCAGATGCCAACAACTATTGCTTGCTGTTAGGTATTATCTTTTCCCCCTCAGATTGTACCTTAGAGGGAAATTCTTGTAACAAACTAAACTTGAATTTCTCCCAAATTCCTTAACAGCGAGCTATTCAACTTCACACTCATCAGGAAGGTTAGTACCCCAAAACTGAAGAAGTACAAAGGAAGTGTTTTGGTGAAGATATGGAGAAATTGGAATTCTTCCATATAACTCTCATAAGTTGGTGGGAATATAAAATAGTGCAGCCACTATAGAAAATAGTATGGATGTTCCTCAAAAATTAAAAATAAAATTACCATATGATTCAGTAATTCCACTTCTGAGTGTACACCCAAAAGAATTTAAACCAGGGTCTTGAAGAGACAGTGGTACCCCTAACATAGTCATTGTTTTAGAAACACAGACATTTGTAATATAATAGCAGCATTATTTATAATAGCCAAAAGATGGAAGCAACCCAAGTGTGCATCAATGGAAAAATGAATAAACAAAATGTGACACATACACACAACGGACTATTACTCAGCCCTAAAAAGGAAGGCATTCCAACACATGCTACAACATAGATGAACCTTGAAGATATTGTGATAAGTTAAATAAGCCAGGCACAGAAAGAAAAATATTGTATGGTTCCATTTATATGAGGTATACAGAGTAGTCAAATTCATAGAAAGTACAATGGTGGTTTCCAGGATCTTGGGAAGAGGGTAATATGGGGTTTGTTATATAATGGATATAGAATTTCAGGTTTTCAAGATTATTTATACAACAATATTAGTATGCTTAATAGTACAGAGTGATGCACTTAAAATGGTTAAGATGGTCAACTTTGTGTGTAGTTCGCCACAATTAACGTTTTTAAAATATTTCTTAAAAGTGAGGTATTCAACTTGACAGCTGATCACTTTCCCCTGTGCTAATCATAGGTATTGCTGTCCTGCCAACACATAACTTGGTCTACAGCTCACTCTGTGGGCATGCCCACTAGGCCAGGCAGCTGGAACTACGATGAGTTTGACCATAGTTTCCTGCAAAAGAAATAAATTGCTCCTGAATATAGAATGAAAATTGGAAAAGAGTTCATGACATTTGTGAGGATGAAGAATGTTCAAAAATGAAAACCGATTCAGAAGCCTAATAAACAAACAAAGGAAAAGAAAAGTCAGATCATGCACACAAGATGAATTAGGGAGAATGAAGGGCTTTGCAGACTTACTGAAGAGAGAGAGGCTCAAGAGGAAATGAGCTTCCTAATGAAGGAGGAGGCATACTAAATTAATTATGCCTTTGAAATACTGACCTCATTCCTTAAAGCTATTGCAACCCTGAAAATAAAGAAAAGACACTTGTACAAGTTAGGAGTAATGGAGCCTGTGAGGAATTAGCTGTCTATCAAGACCAATAAATGGGGATGTTTAGAGAACTGGAACAAATGCATACCCAGTGCCTTACTTACAGACAATTGATTGAATTAGCATTTAGAATTTCTCGTCTAAAAAGAACATAAACGCCTTTTGAAAGATTGAGGGAATACTACGGTAGACTACATAAACCAAAGTAGAGAGGCCCTCGAAATCATAGACATCTAAGTATGATTGTACTAATAATAAAAACAACTATACACATTGCAAGGCCCTTATTAGAATGAACACTGCACTGAACTGCAGGGGTGTTTTTTTGTTTTTGGTGTTTTTTTTTTTTCCTCAATTAAATTGATAGGAGTGTTCATTAGGGGAAGCTCTTATTCTAGCTCTTCTTCATTATTTTATTAAATCGGCAACTTAGGCAAGTCGTGTTTCAAGTTTCATTCTGGGGGTTCATTTTTTCTCCTCTTCATGTTTTACTTAAAGAAATTTTGGCAGATTGAATGCATATAAAGTTTGGGAAATGCTGAGTAAAGTAGCTGGTGTGCAAGAAACATTAATCACAACGGAGCAGGATTATCATTCTATCCAGAATTGATAGATTATCTCAATCTCCACTTTGAGTCCCCACTTCTCCATGCCACATTTGCTGTTCAAATCGTTTCTCTGAAAATTCACTGTACTCAGCTGGCATGATGGCTAAGTATGAGCATAGGTTGACTGACTTCTGAAGACATAGGTTCAAATCCCAGTTCCTCCACTTAGTAACTGTGTAACTTGGGACAAGTCACTTGACTTCTCTGTCTCTATTTCCTCAACTACAAAATGGGGAGAAAATGAGACCTACCTCTCAGGGCTATTTTAAGGAGTAAATGAAATTATGTATATAATGGACTTAGCATAGTGGACAATCAACAGCAAACATACATGAAAGGGAAGCTAGTTGTTGTTGTTGTAATAACAATATCACCTCTTAATATTACAAAAGTGAAGCTTCTTTTTCTGTGAAAAAAGGCTGGTGAATGTATACTTAAAATAAGGGTTAATTTGAAAAGCAAAGCTATATCTTCTGGCATAATATCTTTGCTGAAATCTCACCTAAGAATCTATGCCTTTTTTTAAATAGAAGTAGAAATAAAAATTATTTTTAAAAATAGAAAATGTGGAGGTGGTGAGTCATTCCCACCTTAGAATAAAATAATTTAAATTCAAATGTTTTGCTCCTAACAGCTATTAAAATTAGTATAGAGAAGAGGGTGGTTTTAATGAGGGAGGGAAAAGTCATCATGAATGATGAGGTGACTGCCTTTGAAAGCAGGTCCAGGTCTGAGACTGCCATGGGGTCAGATTATGAGGGGAAAAAAACACTAGAGGAAATAGCAGGGGTACCCACTCACTTAAACCTCTATATATCCAATGACTCAACCATGTATCATTTAGCAATGTCTAAGTGTCTACCCACAGACATAAAGGGTCCCTATGCTCAAGGAATCCACAATATAGTGGGGTAATTAACTTGTAATCAGTAACGTGCATACAAAATTGCTATAATCCCATCTAATAAAAGGGTAATATGCAAATTAACTGTCACTCCATTGCAAAGATGGTGGTGCCCAGTTCTCTCAGCCCCGCCGAAGTCCTCCAGTCCCAGGGAGTGGCCACTGAGAGTGGGCAGCATGAGCAGCCTGACAGAATGCTTGCTTCGTCACTGCAGCAACAAGGCAAGTGTTCCACCCCGGCTGCAAAGGGCCTCTGGGCAGCAGGCACAGAGAGGCTGGGGGATGGGGAACATTTGTGTCATTGCCCTGGAGACAAGACAAGCATGCCACACCTGGCCGTGGAGAACCTCTGGCCAGGCTGGGCAAGGAACACTTGCATCGTTGTAGGCCAGACTAAGGGACTTCCACACATTGCCCCACTCCGCCCCCTGCACAAATTTCATGCACCGGGCCTCTAGTCTCATGTTATATTCATTATTTCAGAAAGGCTCAATGACTGGGTAATGATGAGGTAAAAGGCAGAAAGATAAAGTTAAAGTCACTGAATGGGTCCTAGAAAAAAAGTATCATATGAGCTATCTCATCAGTTCTCAACAGAGTAGAGTGGAGTGGAAGGGCTACATTTCAGGTAGAGGGAATAAGGCATGAAATAACCTAGTAGGGACCTGTATGATTCCCATGTAGGTCAATTAAGAGAAAGAGGGAAGGAAGAGGAAAACATGCCAAGTCAGTAGGTGCCAAATTAAACTCAGTGACTAATTTTTAGGCAAAGAAGTGACTAGATCATACTTGCCATTCAAAAGGAAGATTCTAAATATCTTGGGAATGACCGACCAGCATGAGGTTAAGACTGAAGTAAGGAAGACCAGTATGGAGGCTGTTAAAGTGCATGAAGAGATGCCAACAACCTGAACTAAGGCAGGGATAGCGACAATGGAAGATGGAGATATTTCAGGAACCGGAATTGATAGGGTCTGCCGACCCCTGATTTGCAGGAGGACTGTAGAATGACACTGAAGGTTCTGCTGGGAGTAACTGAACGGACGATGGTAACACAAAGTCAGACAGGCTGAAGGAAGAATGCAGTCAGAGGGCGAGCTCGCGAATGGGCAAGGAACCAGCTTCCTATCGCAAAAGCAATTGAACTTAGTTCATTTGCAAGAACACTGAGGATAAAAGGTCTGTGATGATCGCCAAGGGTTATTTTTATTGTTCCCTTCTGGTGTAGCACTAATATAATCTGAAAGCCCACCTCCTCCAACATCGCGGCTGCTTCCTGTAACTGAAGATTGACAGTGCAGCACTGAAACAGCATCAGTACATAACCGAGTGCCATCAACTCTAATGAGCTTTAAAAAATAGCTCAACATGTTCATTCCCCTGAACAGCTGGAAGCTTTCCTCCTAGGGCTTCTAAGCATTAATAACATTTCCGTGGGTAAAACAAGGAAAGCTGAGCTGGGGAAAGGGTCCTTCTCAGATCCTCCTGGTTAATACCTTGCCCCCTGAAAGCTGACCAGGAACAAAGAGACAAGTCAGGATGTGTTAATGCCATAACCCAGAGAACAGGAAACCCTATATATTTGGCAAGAAGGAACAAGAATGCCATGAAAATATTCCTAAACCTTTTTTTTTTTTACAGAGAGGAAGGGAGAGGGACAGAGAGCCAGAAACATCGATGGGAGAGAAACATCGATCAGCTGCCTCGTGCACACTCCCTACTGGGGATGTGCCCACAACCCAAGCACATGCCCTTGACCAGAATCGAACCTGGGACCCTTCAGTCCCCAGGCCGACGCTCTATCCAATGAGCCAAACCGGTCAGGGCAGATTCCTAAACCTTTTGCAGAGCCACTGGAAGAGACTAGAACACCTCCATTCCACAAGATAGTTCTGTTGGGGGCAGAAATAGAATATTGGGGGACAGCTACAATTGAAATATTAATCATGCTCTGTTAACTATGATGGTGCTGTTCTGATTAGAGAAAGCACATCCTAACCTGGCTGGGAATTATCGCCCTCGGACATGGGCGCTAACATCGGAATGCAATCCATCCTCCTTCTGAGAACTGCCTATCATTATGGAAAGATTTACAACCTCATGGCACCTAGTCTGAGAGGCACCTACTCTTTACAGCCCCAGCCTCTGTTACCTGTAATCTGGTCCCAGGGCACCCAGGGTGCCTGGAGATGCCGGCTCTCTGTGACACCCCCTCCACCAGCCCATATGAGTTGTAACCTGAAATGATTATCCCATGCCCACTTTCCCATACCTGTAATTCCTACTTTCCCACGTAAACTCTGTCCTTCTACCCAATATAAGCAACTGGCTTATGTGGGGTCCAGAACAGATTTTTATGGATGACCTTCTGCTCTCTCATATTGCTGGCATTATTGGAATAAATGCTCACATATGATTCAACCCTGTCTCTGCTTAATTGGCTGAAGTAGTGTCAGGCAGCACAGACTCCCTGGTTGTCTGGTTACAGTTCTAAGATGGAGTTCCAAGACTGTGATTTTACAAGCCATCCAGACCTAGACTATGTGATCATCTAGCAAAAGAATTGAGTAAGAGGCGGCCATTTAGTGAGGGCTTACTATGCATGCAGACCGAACTGCTTACTATCTGATAGCCTCATAACCACCGCCCTATGAAGTGAACACCATTCCTTCCATTCCCCCTTTAAAGATAAGGACACAGGCTTAAAAAAGTAATGTTCCCAACATTTCACTTCAAGTGGCACAGCCAAGTTTCAAGCAGGGACCTCTTTGCTGCTGAAACCAAGTCTCTTAACCATCTATATAATGGAGAGCCAGGGTCACAACAATTGAAGTCTGGACCAGACCGGAAGTCAGTGCTGGGTTGCTGGGGTGACCCAGCACTGACTGCCTAGGGGGCTGTGGATCAAGACCAGAGCGAGGCCACAGAGAGAGAGGCACTGTCTGATCCATAGCCTCTGTGGCAGCAGTTGATCAGAACTTGCCTCTCTTTCTAGAGAAGGACCCTTTTCCCAGCAGGGAAGGGCATTTGGGGGCGAGATCAGACTGGCAGGAGAGGGCAATTAGGGGCAATCAGGCAGGCAGAGGCAGTTAGGGGTGATCAGGCCAATAGAGGTGAGCAGCTAGGGGCGAGATCAGACCGAGATGCACCAAACCTCTAGTTATGCAATAATGTCCTTACACCTGTATCGCTTCAATTTTTGAGTTTGTGCCAACTGTGCTCAGAAACTACAATAAATCTGGTTCAATTTCCTTTTGGATCCAAAGATCTGATTACTCATGAAGCCCATCGAGAGATAACCTACCAATAAACACATAATCCCAGGTGTGGGCTTTGGTATTTGAACTAGAAAGACAGATAAATATTATTACTTGGAAGACCTACAACTCCCAAATATTATATATTTCTGTAATATTTCCCCTAGGTTCTTTCAGAAGTGATACGGTTTTGTTTTGTTTTTAGCACCCCTCCACTTTTTGCCACTTCAATCTGTTCTGAATAGAACAATATTCTCAATCGGTCAAAGGTGCCAGTTTCTTTTACAGCCCAGGTTCTGCACAACAATACTAAATAATACAGATGATGTTTTATTTGATGACTGCTTTATGCTTCCTGTTTGGCAGAGACACGTGAGCTTCCCCTGTAAATCTTGCCAGCTCCCAGGTCTGCGGCAGCGATCTCGTCCTCCCCTGGAAAATTTAAAACCTCTGCTTAAAACATTAACTTCTTCTTCATTTAATTTTTTACTGCTAAGGGTTTACAGCTGACTTTATGGCCCTGGAATGATTAATTTTTAATGCCTTTCATTCTTTCTTCTTTGATCAACCTCCACCATTTTCCATTTGAATGCCATTGTACTTTTCTAGAAAGCATTTGTCACTTGCTGGTTTGCATGTTTCCAGCAAGAGAAGGTGGCTGGCACAGAGTGGAAAGCAGGTATTCCTACAGGAGTAACTGAAAAATAGTATCTATTCACCTTTCAAGTGACTCCTGTGGAGAGAGCACACCCCCTAGCATCAGAAACTCCTCCAGTTCCAGGTCTTGGCAGGCAATAAACTCCCTGAGAGCGCTGTCATACTACATCCTGTCATTGTCATGCGCAAGGTATGGATTGAAGTGCATCTTTCAAGCTAGTGACCCATGATTTGGAAAAACAATGAGGAGAAACTTTAAAAACAATCCATACCTTCCCCAGCCACCCAAACACACACACACACACACACACACACACACACACACACACACACACAAATAAACACAATAAAAAGAAATAAAGGATTTGTTTTGTAAGTCCAAACTTCCCAGGTTTTTATATTCACACAGTAGATAGCCATTTGAATGTTGTAGAAAGTTTGCTGACATGGAAAAAGAAAATGGTCACTGTATATTCAATGGAAAAAAAAATCAAATTACAAAATAGATGACAGGATTTTTAAAGGTATATTTATGCATAAAAAGACTGGGGAAATTAACAATGGTTCACTCTGGGATGATAAAAATAAGTGTTTATTTTTGCTGTTTGTGCTAAGTTCTCTATATGACTACATATTGCTTTTGCAATAAATAAATAAATAAATAAATAAATAAAGTAAAATAAGTTAAACTTTAAAATAGACTTTCTTTACATTTAGGGTCATATTGAAATAAAATTTAAAAAAACCAGATACCATATTCTTGACATTGTAAAGAGAAAAAGATGTCAAAAATAAATTAATAATATTTATCAATATATTGAGAGGCTAGATGGGAGCATTATA
>PVJC01049901.1:0-11992 GCA_004026665.1 Murina feae
CACCTTTTGATTTTCCAACTTTCCTACAGCAATAAATGAGGCAAAAGTTACTATCTTAACGGACCATAGTTTATCTCCTTCTATAGGTTACAGAAATAATGACAGAAAAATGGAAACTGGCTCCCACTGCCGGCCTGCTTGCCCTCAACTGCCCTCCCTTCTTGATCTGATCACCCCAACCGCCTCTGCCTGGGACCTGCCAACCATGGCTTTGTCCAGAAGGTCTCCCAGAAGATAGCCCAGTCTAATTAGCATATTACCCTTTTATTAGTAGAGACTAGTGGCCAGGTGCATGAAATCATGCACATTAAAAGGCAATTAATTAAAGGAAATATTTATTGTCCAGGATGCAGGTAAATGGGATTTCTGGTTGGCAGACTGCTGATAGCAAGCTGACCAATGGCCGATTCTGAGAGGAATGGGCTCCCTCCTCCCTCCTGTCAGGATCCGGTTTAAAGTTTGGCCACATCCATGATTGCGTGAGACCCAGAGTTCTGCTGCACCTGGGCTGGAGCCCAGAGCTCTCTCCCACCACCACAGCCTGGCTGGGGCCCAGAGCTCCCTCCTGCTGCCACACTGAGACCCATCAAATTTATCTTAACTGTCATCCCCACTGGCCTGGTCACCCCCAACTACCAACCTTACTGGCCTGGCCACCCCTCATGGCCCCCCTGCCAGCCCGGTTGTCCCATGCAGCCTGCTATTCAGTCATTTTGTCATCCTTCACTGACTGCCCTGCTGGCCTGGTCACCCCTCACTGCCTCCCCTGTTGGCCTGGTTGCTTCATGCAGACTGCTGTACAGTTGTCCATCTGGTTGTTTAGGTTTTTACAGGCCCTGGTTTTTTATATATTTGGACCAGAGGCCTGGTGCATGGACTCATGCACAGGTGGGGTCCTTCAGCCTGGCCTGCACTTCTTGCAATTGGGGGCTCCTCAGGTGATGTTGGATTGCCAGCTTTCAGCCCGATCCCCACCTGTGGCCTGAGGTTTGTAGCAGTGCCAAAGCAGTAGATGGCTGGGGAAGAGCCCCAATCAGGGACAGGCATAGTTCCACTGCTGTTCATTCCAACCAGTTGACCAGTTGTTAAAGTTGTTTAACCATAACAGTCACTTTGTTGTACACACACACACACACACACACACACACACACACACACACACTAGGGGCCCGGTGCACAAAATTTATGCATGGGGGGCGGTTCCTCAGCCCTGCCTGCCCCCTCTCACATATTGGGAGCCCTCAGGGGGTTTCCTACTGATGGCTTAGGCCTGCTCCCTGCTCCCCTTGGGGAGCAGGCTTAAGCCACAGTCTGCCTCACTTTATGGGAGGTAACTAGGATAATCAGGGGAAGCCACCAGCCCCATCACTCCGCTGCTGCAGCCACTACCAGTCACTGCAGCCACCAAGGTGTTTTCAGGACTCCAGTCCCTTCACCATGAAAAAATGACAACTTTCTTTAGGCATTTTCAAGATGTGTCTTTCATAGGATGTGACATTTCTTTCTTTTTTTATATATATACTCACCTGATGATATGTTTCCAATGATTTTTAGAGAATGTGGAAGAAAAGGGAAAAAGAGAAAGAAACATCAAAGTGAGAGAAACACTTTGATTGATTGCCTCCTGCATATGCCCTGACCTCGGCCCTGGCCAGGAAGGAGCCTGCAACCTAGGTACATGCCCTTGGTCAGAATTGAACCCAGACCCTGCATTCATCAGGCTGAGGCATTATGCACTGATCCAAACTGGCTAGGGCAGGATATGACATTTCTTAGCCCTCCTGCAGTGGACCTTTATTTTTTTCTCCAGGAGTGTGGTGGAAAAACCCTAGATCACCTTTAGGGATTATTATTACCCAAGTTACTAAGAATATTACCAGTGGCATACAGGGAGCTTAGTTAATGAGTGGTAAGAAAAGGTGTATTCTCTGTAGTTCACTCTGATCACCGGCTCCACCCCTGCCCCTCCAATCCCAGCTCCACCCCTGCCCAGGCCTGTAAGTTCTGGCCAAGGATGCAGACATGGGCAGGAGACTCCCAGACTCCTGTGATCACTGACTCTGCCCCTTCCCAGGCCTGAAATCTCTGCCTGAGGCTGTAGGCCTGAACAGGGAACTCCCAAGTCCCTCCGATTGCCGGCTTCACAGAGCCCAGGCCTCTGCGATCACCAGCTCTGATCCTTTCCTCTGCCATTGTCAGCTCCACCCTTGCCCCACTACAGTCTTTGTCCAAGGCTACAGGCCTGGGCAGAGGACCCCCAGATCCCTGCATTGCTGGCTCTATCTGTGCCCAGACCCCTGAGATCATGGGTTCTGCTCTTGCCCCTCCGATCACCAGCTCTGCCCCTGCTCAGGCCTTGAGATCGCTGGCTCCACCCCTACTCTGCTGCAGCCTCTGGCCAAGGCTGCAGGCCTGGGCAAGGGACCCCCAGACCCCTGCTTTGCCAGCTCCACCAGTGCCCAGACCCCTGTGATCACAGGCTCTGCCCCTGCACCTCCGATCACTGGTTCTGCAGAGCCCAGGTCCCTGTGATATCTGACCTTGCCCATGCCCAGGCCTGAGGCCTCTGGCCCAGGCCTTATGCCTGGGTAGGGCACCCTCATACCCCTCCGATCACCGGCTCTGCCTCTGCCCCCTCTAATCACTGGCTCTGTCCTTGCCCATGCCTGAGGCATCTGGTGAAGGCCTCTGGCCTGGGCAGGGGACCTCCAGCCCCCTCTGATTGCCTGTTCCACCCCTCAGGCCCCCTGCCTCCCCTGCCACCTGCCTGGCTAACAGGCCTGACCACTTCAGTGGTGGGGCTGAGCTGGACTGGGAGCCACCATCTTGTGGCTATGGGGGCGGCCATCTTTGTGACAGAGTGACACCTAATTTGCATATTACTTTTTTCCCTCACTCATCTATTGCTGGGCACTTGCATTGCTTCCAGAGTTTGGCTATTGTAAATAACAATGAACATAAGGGTGCATATTTTCTTTCCAATTAGTACTTCTTTCAAATTAGTATCTTTGGATATATTCCAAAAAATGGAATCACTGTGTTCTAAGGAAGTTCCATTTTTTATTTTTTGAGAACCCTCCATGCAGTTTTCCATAATGACTGTACCAATCTACATTTCCACCAACAGTGTACAAGGGTTCCATTTTTTCCACATTCTCACCAAAACTTATTATTTGTTGATTTACTGATGATAGTTATTCAGCCAAATGTGAGGTGATGTCTCATTATATATATATATATATATATATATATATATATATATATATATATATATATGTATATGTATATAAACACCTCATTAGTAACTTTTTACAAAATATTTTGGTTCATTCAGCAAAAACTATATGAAATCATACACAGATTTTCCCTTCATATATATGAATACATTTCTGTGCTAATAAATATTGTCATCCAAAGGTTATTGGCACCAATTCAGCACCAAAAGGAAACCCCAATTTGAAGTGGTGAAGAAGGAAAGTATTTACTGCAAGACAGCTCAGTTGTGATACAGGAGTGCTATGAAACAGGACTGTGAGGCAGCCTTGGAGGCCAGACTCCTCTAGACAGTTCTGCTCTACTCCTTGCTCTTAATTCTTCTGAACTGCACTGTACTGGCCTGCTCTGTGCCAGTCTGCCCTGAACTGTACTGGTTGGCTCTTCTCTGCTCTCATGAGACATCTCCTAAGTTTCAGCTTCCAGGGGAACACAGTCTTCAGTCTTTTGTGGAAAGAGAAAGTGGAGTCAGAATGAGATTTGCATCTCTCTAACGATTAGTGACATTGAGCAACTTTTCATATGTCTATTAGCCATCTGCATGTCCTCTTTGGAGAAGTATCTACTCAGGTCCTTTGTCCATTTTTTTATTTGATTGTTTATTTTTGGTGTTGAGTTGTATGGGTTCTTTATAAATTTTGTAAATTAAACACTTATCAGATGAATCATTGGCATATAGATTCTTCCATTCAGTGGGCTGGTTTTTCATTTTTTTAAATTTATCTTTATTACTGAGAGTATTACAGATGTACCTCTTTTTCCCCTGCATTGTCTCCCTCTATCCAGTTCTCACTCCACCCCAGGTCTTCGCTGCCCTATTGTCTGGATCCTTGGGCAATGTATATATGCATAGAAGTTATTTGGTTAATCTCTTCTTCTTCCCTCTGCCGCTGCCTTCCCTGAGATTTGTCCATTTGTTCCATGTTGTCATGCCTCTGGTTCTATGTCATTGGTCAGTTTAATTTTTTCATTAGATTCTACATATAAATGAGATGTAATATTGGTCTTTCTCTGACTTATTTATTTTGCTTAGCATAATACTCTCCAGGTCCCTTCATGCTGTCTCAAAGGATAAGAGATGCTTCTTTTTTTTCAGCTGCATTGTATTCCATTGTGTGACTATACCATAGCTTTTTTATCCAGTCACCTACTGATGTGCACTTGGGCCGTTTCCAGATCTTAACTATTGTAAATAGCACTGCTATGAACATATAGGTGCATATAGTCTGTCTGATTGGTACTTTGGGATTCTTAAGATATATTCCTGGAAGTGGGAACACTCAGTCAAATGGCAGCTTCATTTTTTATGTTTTGAGGAAACTCCATACTGTTTTCTATGTGCTAGGGTTCCCTTTTCTCCACATCCTCACCAACACTTGTTTGCCTTTTCATTTTGTTGAAGGGCAAAAACTTTTCAGTTTGATACAGTCCCATTTGTTTATTTTTTTCTTATTTTCCCTTTCATGGGGAGATAGATCAGAAAAAATATATTTCTAAGAGAAATGTCTGGTATTTTACTGCCTATATTTTCTGCTAACTCCTTTCCTCTTCTTAAAAGGACACTCATCTTATTGGATTAGGACCCACCCTAATTGAGTATGAGCTCATTTTAAGCTGATCACATCTGCAAAACCCTGTTTCCAAACACATAATGTCACATTCACAAGTACTGTGGATTAGGACCTCCACATATCTTTTTAGGGGACAGGATTCAACCCACAGCAAGAAGTTTGAAATTGTTTTTGACTATGAAAGCACCTTAGCTGCAAAGATATGGACTTCCACATAATGGGAGTTGTAATTATAGTGTTTGTTAATTGGGGGGAAATAAATTAATGCTTATAAAATTCCCCTAAGTTCAATAGTGCTTTCAAATACAACTATATTTTATCACTTTATTAATAACAGCACCCATATGCATTTGGAAAATAGTCATACTCAAGGATACAAGACCACCTGATGGACATCAAATATAATGGTCTAAAGGTTAATGGCTTTGAGTAAGCTCTAAAAGTACCATGTGACCATGGGCAGGTTCCTTAACCACTTTAGTTTCATCTATGTCTAAAAGACAGAGGGCTGCTTGTCCTTTAAAATTTCATATTTGAGATTCACATAACTTTATATGAGAAAAAATATTTTAGGCAAGAACACTTTAGAAGTTGTGTTCTTGCCAGATACATTCATGTACAATTTCACAATCAAACTTCACCACTGCTAAGATGATGTGTCAGCTTTCAGTACTTGGCAATACTCTCACAATTCAATTTAAAAATAACTCAATTGGGTAAATACTTCAGGGCACTAAATACTTCATATATTTTTAAGTTGCCCAACTGAAAAGTTACAAACTCAGTTTATCTGTAACTGATTTGTTAATAACAAGGACATACCTGACAAGGTACAAAATTAATGAATCCTCCACATATCATTCTGACTACAAATTCCTACAAGTAGGTGTTCTGTTCTTTTAGTCTTTCTTCTTCCTTTTCCATGTCTCCACTTGATCAATCACCAATACAAGCAGATTCTAGGTTTTAATTATTTATCTGTTGTTTTTTTTATCAAACTCACCCAGTCTTGTACATGTCTATTGCCACTATTAAGTTCAGACCATGATAATTTCTCATCTCATCTAGATTAATTCAAGGGACTGGGACTCCTATTTGATAGCTTTGATATTCCTTATGACCCCACCTCCATGACATACAATCCATTCTGCATACAGCAACAAAATTCAACTTCCTAAAATAAGTAATGATGGTGTCATTTACTTTCAATTCTTTTATTGTTGTTCTTAGAATAAAAAATGAGTTCCCTAGCCATCCACATAATACATTGTATGATCTGACATCTGTCCCCTTTTTTAGGTTGGTTTTCTGACCCTGTTTCACTTCCTTCATAGTACTCTATATTCCAGTTTTGCTCAATTTATTACAAACACCCAAAAGGGCTCTTTTCTCTCTTCCTTCTAGGTTTATATACTCATAATTCTTGCCAGGAATTCCCTCCTTCATTTTTCTTCTTCTTTACTTAGTTCCTATTCATCCTTGAAGATTATGGTTAGGCATTACTTCTTGACAGTCTCTTCCGAATGGCCCAACCCTCCATGTGCCCACTCTCCCTACAAATTGAAATTATTCCTATCACGTCATTTAGTGCCTAGTGTAAGTAGAACTATTTCACTATTTCTGTTCAACCCCTTTCTACTCTTACTGAAAAGGAGGAAATACTTTCCAGATAAATTAATGTCAACAATGCTTGTCTGACCATATTTACTACTGGGGGCGGGGAGCACTGTGCATTGCAAGGTTATATCTATGTACATAACTCTTCTACTTCCTGCTTTTTTAAAATAGGTCCAATCAGAAAACAGTCCTCTACCTTAATGTTTTTCCTTATGCTTTCTTCACACCATATAAGAACAATTGATCATCCAACCTTATGTTCCCTTTTTGTCTTCTAGTTGTTTGGGTCTCTCATGGTCTATGATTTTCACAACTGTTTTGACCTTTTTTTGTTTCAATCCTTGGGTTAACCAGTAAAGCTAGAGGTAGCTGGAGTCAAGCAAATGTCTTTCCACAGATATTATAAGGTTCTGGCAAAGTCTTCCCCTCCAAATTTACTTTTTTATAGAGAATGTTTTGGGAGTATTTCATGATGATTACTCTTTCCTTCTCACTGACAAGTCCACAAGATATTTCTTGGATCTTCTGTTTGATAACCTGGTGGGGTACCACACAAAAGGGTGAAGCTCTACCTAATATTGCTACTCCAATGATTTTCTCACTCTCAAGCTAGTCTAATCTCAGCCTCAAAGAATTTGGCAAAATTCCCATTTTAGTCTGAGAAACTAGCACAGTGAAGAGTAGGTATGACCAATAAATATAATCTGCAATTCTGGATGGTATACTATAAAAAGAATCTTAGTGAACAACTGTGGAAATCTGAACAAAATATAGACTTTCATTAATAATAATGCATTCATATTGGTTCATTAATTATTACAAATGTACCATAAAATAAAAGTTGTTAATAATATGGGAAACTGGATGTAGAGTAAATGGGAACTTTTAAAATTATCTTTGAATTTTTTCTGTAAATCTAAAACTGTTCTAAAAATAAAATTTATTTTAAAAAAGTAAAACAGGGTAGAAGTCATTGGGGCACAATAGGGGTTGAGGGAAGGGTGGATTACAATATTCAGTCGTGTGATCAGGTTTTGCATTATCTCATCAAAGGTTTTAAAGAAAGTGTGGTAGTCAGAATTCTAAGCTAGCATTCACCATTCTCAGCTCTTCCTCTTGAACATAGTCAGAACATGTGAACATGATGGATACCATTCCTATGATTAGGTTATGTTATGTGTAAAATGTTAAGGGATCTCTGCAGATGAAATTAAAAGGTTCCTGATCAGCTTGACTTTGAGGTAATTAAAAAGGACATCACTCTTGCTGGCACTGATCTAATCAAGAAAGCCTATTAGAAAGCATCTTAAAGTCAGGGACTTGAAATAGTAGAGACTCTCTGGCCCAGTTACTGGCTTTGAAGAAACAAGCCGCCATGAATTCTATAGCTGTAAGGAAATTAATTCTTCCTGTTACTCAAGGCATCTTGGAAGTGCACCCTTCTCTGCTTGAACCTCCACATAACAGCACAGCCTAGTCAATACCTTAACTGCAGCCCTGTGAGACCCTAAGTAGGGAACATAGCTAAGCAGTATCCAGATTCCTGACTCACTGAATCTGTGAAATACTAAATAGATGTTGTTAAGTTGCTATGTTCACAGTCATTTGTTGCACAGCAGTAGGTAACTAATACGGGAGTTGAGAGAGGGAGCCATGCACCTGCCTGGGGAGGAAAAGAGGGAAATAGTAGGAGAACAGAAGTGTGACATGACCTTATGAGTGTTTTAACCGGGTCACTGTGGCTGCTGTTTTGAGAAGAGACTGAGGGGAGCAAAAGTAGTTAAACAGGAAGACAAATTAGCAGGCTGTTACAATAATCTAATTTAGAGATGATGGTGGCCCAAGACAGGATAGTGGTAGTGAAGGTGATGAAAAAGAGTCATATTTTGAAGACAGAGCCAAAAGAATTTCTTGACTAATAGAAAGTTGGATAAGAAAAAGAAAGGAGCCAAGGATAACTCCAAGAATTTCAAACACTGGATGGAGAAACAACTGAACCCAGAGCTCAGATGCACGTCCCTTCCAAGTCCCTTCCCACAACCCTCAAGTTGTGACTTAATTCCAGTAGAGAGCTTTTAAACTGAAAGTGCCCTTGGGAAAAAAATCATAGTAATAGAAAGAATATTCAATAACATTTATTGAACATCCTATAGATGCCACTCTTCTGAGTATTTTATATTATCCCATTTAATTATGATAACTATCCTATGGGGAGGTGTTATTAACTCTCATATTTTAAAAATGAAGAGAATGAGGGTAAGAGATGTTAAACTTATCTTAAGTTCCACAGCCAGTAAGTTGTGGAGTACAATGGTTAGGAATACAACCTCTAGAAATCAGATCAACTGAGTTCAAATCTTAGTGTTAGTATTTACTATTGTTATGATCTTCGGCAAGCTACTTAACATCTCTGAGACTCAATTTCCTAATAATAGTAACTGAACTGGGTGCTTTTGCACATATTACTTCATCTAATCCTCAAAATGATCCAATGAGGCATGTTCTGTCAGTCACCAGATATAGACACCTGATTTAGAGCAATGACACATTCTGCTCAAGAGTCACTCATGCTTGGGTGTTTGTGCTATGGCTCCCCTAAATAACATGAAAATTGGTTGGTGTCAATCTAATCCCTGTACTGGGCCGATGACAAGATGTTTTCATTTCCATGGAAGACTGTTTGCTCTTTTGATAGTAATACTGATTTAAAAGTTGTACTGAATTAGAAATAGTGTAGGCATTTTATTAATTAAAAATATTCTTCTTCCTGAAGTTTCTAAAAATGGATTGCTGTTAAGTTTCTGAAATAATAATAAGCTCTACCAACTGTAATCCTCACAGTCTTGTTGGCAAATGTTCATATTTTTCTCTTATATAAATGAGAAAATTGAGACATGTAAAGTTGCCCAGGATCATTACATAACAGGTATATGACCTATGTGGGTTGACGACAAATATGTTGCTCTTTTTTTAAAAAAAAATATTTTTATTGATTTCAGAGAGGAAGGGAGAGGGAGAGAAAGGGGGAAACATCCTTGATGAGAGGGAATCATGAATTTGCTGCCTCCTGCATGCCCCTTACTAGGGATCGGGCCTCTCAACCCAGGCATGTACCCTTGACCAGAATCGAACCCAGGACTCTTCAGTCCACAGGCTGATGCTCTATCTCCTGAGCCATTTCCAGCTAGGGAAATGCCATTGCTCTTAACCACTATAATTTTTTGGGCTGACTACCTACTATGAGCTAAGTGATGTAGCAAATTCATGGCACTTTCCCTGTGTATTAGTCTAAAATGGTGTTGTCTATTTCTTTTAAGCAGGTTGGGACCTTAGTCCAAAGCCTTGTGGCACCAAGTACCAAACTCAAACTCTTATACATCAAATTTCTGTAAATATGGTTCAAATAAACATACTTTTAATCTTCCTACTTTACATTTCCTGTGAAATTACACTCAAATTCTGTTAAACATAGATAACACCAACTCTGTGTTTATAATAAACCTCAAACCAGCACTGCCCTTCAGACTTTCTGACACAGAGACTTCTAATCTTGTGCTGAGCAACAGGGCATAGACATGGAACCCACTTCTTCAAATGTCCTCTCCTCAGAGAGTTCCCTTGCCCCTATTCCTCTTCCTGGTGAAAGCCCCATGATGCTGTCTTTGGAATATTTGCTAGAAGCAACCTCTCCTCTAAAGTGATCATGTCCCTGCAGTTCCAAGTAAAGCTGTGCGACTGCATCTGGTGATCCTGTCTCTTCCTTCATCGATCCAGAAATGCTTTAACTCACCGCACTTCCCACCAAGACTAATTTATATGCCTTTATTAATTTATGTTTTTGTTTCAGCAGGTTTATTTGAGGTATAATTTAACATAAAATTCACCCATTTTAATTGTGCAATTCAAATGTTGTTAGTAAATTTTCAGAGTTGTGCAATCATCACCACAATCCAATTTTAGAACACTTTCATTCCTCCGAAAGAAATGCTTGCCCATGGGCAGTCACTCCTTGTTCCCACTCTTAGATATCAGCAACCATTAATCTATTTTCTCTCTCTCTCTCTCTCTCTCTCTCTCTCTCTATATATATATATATATATATATATATATACACACTAGAGGCCTGGTGCACAAAAATTTGTGCACTTGGGGGGGTCTCTCAGCCAGGCCTGTGCCCTCTCACAGTCTGGGACCCCTCGGGGAATGTCCACCTGCTGGCTTAGGCCCACTCCCTGGCGATTGGGCCTAAGCTGGCAGTCAGACATCCCTCTGGCAGTCCGGGAGCCTTCGAGAGATGTCCACTTGCCAGCGGGGAGTAGGCCTAAGCTGCAGTCGGACATCCCTAGTGCTGCTGAGGAGGCGGAAGAAGCTCCCACTACAACCACTGTACTGGAAGCCATCAGCATTGCTTGTGGCTGAGCAGAGCTCCCCCTGTAGGAGTGCACTGACCACTAGGGGAAGCTCCTGCATTGAGCGTCTGCCCCCTGGTCATCAGTGTGTGTCATAGTGACCAGTCATTCCCAGTGGTTCTGCTTTTAGGGTCAATTTGCATATTACCCTTTTATTATATAGGATAGAGGCCTGGTGCATGGGTTGGGGCCTGCTGGTTTGCCCTGAAGGGTGTCCCAGATCAAGGTGGGGTTCCTGTTGGGGTTTCTGGCCAGCGTGGGTGAGGAGCTAAAGGCAGTTTTCAGACTGGCCACAGTCCCTTCAAGGTAGGGGTCCCTGCTGGGGTGCCTAGCCAGCCTGGGTTAGGGGCTGAGGGCCGTTTGCAGGTTGGTCACAGCCCCCAGCCACCCAAGTTCCCAGTGAGATTGGCTGGAAGCAGGTATTTGGGGTTTATTTATCTTCTTCTTTTTTAAAAAACATATCTTATTGATTTTTTACAGAGAGAAAGGGAGAGGGATAGAGAGTTAGAAATGTTGATGGGAGAGAAACATTGATCAGCTGCCTCCTGCACACCTCCCACGGGGGATGGGCCCGCAACCAAGGTACATCCCTTTGACCAGAATCAAACCTGGAACCTTTCAATCTACAGGCTGATGCTCTATCCATTGAACCAAACCAGTTAGGGCTATGTATCTTCTATAATTGAAACTTTGTTGCCTTGAGCGGAGGCCACAGCCTGCCTAGGCAGGCAGCTTCCTGCATCACTGGAGCAACAAAGCTTCCTGCTTGCTCCAGCTCCTTAGCTTCTATAATTGAAACTTTGTTGCCTTGAGCAGAGGCCACAGCCAGCCTAGGCAGGCAGATTCCTCTATTGCTAGGGCAAGGAAGCCTCCCATTTGCTTTAGCTCTGTGGCTGCCAGCCGTCATGTTGGTTGGATTAATTTGCATATAGTCACTGTGATTGGCTGGTGGGCATGGCTTGTAAAGTAGCAAAGTGACACAATTAGTATATTACTCTTTTATTAGATTAGATACTAGAGGCCCAGTGCATGAATCTGGGGTCCCTCTGCCTGGCCTGTGGGGATTAGGCAGAAACCAGCTCTCCAATATCCCCCTAGGGGTCCCAGATTGTGAGAGGGAGA
>PVJC01049902.1:0-11986 GCA_004026665.1 Murina feae
TTTTAAACATAAAAGAGAACACATTTTTATTTAGTCATTACCACAGGTAATGTTTACATACAAGACTATGATATTATGCAGCATACCACTTTATTCAGCCTCTGTTGCATCACTGCTCTCTTCTTCATCACTATTAGTTCCGGACACATCAATTTCTTCAACTTCTATTGTATCACTGCTGTCTTCCAAGTCATTATCTATATATGTGAGAGCCTCCTCATAAACTGGTGGCATTTTCTTAGCTAACTTTGTTCATGTTCTCATGGCCAACCCTTCTCTCCTCATGAAATTAAAGCACCATTTTGCCTTTCCTGTAAAATCAACAATGTTCATTTCACTTGCAAACATTCTTCCCTGACATTGAATAAGCTTGGTTGACACACATAAGCCATTCAGGTGCTGCTCTGTAATCCAAGTCTTAAATTAAGCCTCTGCTCCAAGTTTGCCCATTTTTCTGGTTTTCCTCTTAAGGCTGTCTTCTGTTTTTGGCATCTTAAGGAGTTGTTCTTCCTGTTTTCTCCACTCTCTGATCATACACTCAGTGGTAGGAGGTCCAAATTGTCTCTCTGCAGCTCTGTTTCCATGCTCTTTTGCACAGCTGGTTACATTCAGTTTGAAATTTTCAGAATAAGACAATCCTTACTGGTATTTATGTTTTTATTTCTTGACATATTTATGGGCTCAGAACGTTCCCATCCCTGTTGCAACTGTGCACTCTCCACCTCCACCTCCAAGTACGGCATCAGCTGATATCAGTAACAATAAGGCTCGTGATTGGAGGAAGCCTGTTTGATAAGGTCTGGACAGCTATATACCCGCACAGCTCCCTCCTTTGCTGACTTCTGTGTATAAGATGCCCCTCAATTTTCAATCTAACAATTTCAGAAAAAAAAATAGTATCTTATACACACAAAAATATGGTATAGTCACCATGCTTCCCATTTCATCCCAGGGCTTATTTATCCTGTAATTGGAAGTTTGTACCTTTTAAACACCTTCACCAACAAGAAACTTTCTTGAACTGTGATTAAATTTGGATTAAAGGGACGCACACCTATGTAAATGCTGTCACGGGTAATTTTGGGTATGGTATACTGAACTACAGGTACACCTGGGAGGTAATTGCAGGGTGGTTCAAAACACAGCCATCGAGCAAATTCACGCAGAGTGAGTTCCATGAATGTCTGGGTTTTCCAGTGCATGTAACAGTTACATTTATGCTATGCAGTAGTGTGTGACAGCATTACATCTAACATAGCGTACATACCTTAATTTAAAAAATACTTTATTGCTAAAATACACTGACCATCATTTCAGCCTGTTGGAAAGATGATACCAATAGACTTTCTTGATGGAGGGTTGCCACACACCTCCAATTTGTAAAAAATACAGTATCTGTGAAGCATGATTAAGCAAAATGGAATAAAATGAGGTATTCTTGAATAACCAGGCAATTGCTGTTGGAGATAACTTTACAGATAATTTCTATTTCCATTTAGTTTTTGCTTAGGAACCAGACATGTGACCATAAAGATCAGGGACTCAAATGGGGTGCTGTCTGTACAGGAGGCCATGCCTTTGAACAGGTCAGAGGGCCACCCACGGAGAGTGGTTTCATGACTACCTCCCGCATCACTAGCTGAGTTTTCATTGCAGTTCATTTCCTCGACTTAGAGATTAAAAGACAAACTCGTTTTCAATATCCTTTCAACTTTACTAAATTGAGGTGTGACTAGAAATAATTTGGAGGTAGTAAATTTTTCTAATTTATGATGTAGCTGAACTCTCTTTAATCTTATTTTCAAGATAAATAGAGATTGACAATAGGGTCCCATTAGTCTCAGGTAATGACACTGATATAGACACACAATTTATTTATGGCTAAATGACCATAAAGTTTGTGTTTGCCATTTTGTCAATGACCTTTCCCCTCTCCCCATCCCCTACAGAAAATAAGCAGGATCTTTGGCAGGTGGAGAAGGTAGGGAAGGGCAAGCATAGTTTCCTGGTTTCTCTCACACCGGAATTTAAATGTGATGGACAAATCAGAGTCCTATAGATTGAGTCATCAGATTTGGCAACAAGAACAAAAAATAGAGGGTACTCAATTAAATTTGAATTCAGATAAACTACGAATAATTATTTTTAGTATAAGTAGGTCCCATGCAATGTTTAGCACATACTTACATGCCAGAAGCCAATTCCAGCATGTCGACAGGGCTGAATCATCTGGAAATGGCTGAGGGCATTTCCCCAAACCTGAAAAGGATGCATAAAATGATTGCTTGCTGCCAGACAGCCCAGGGCATTTCAATCTATATGTTATTGCCTCCTATTGGCCAAACACCTGAACAGCTGTAGGCAGTTTTTCCCCCAATCTGACAATGGATTCTGTATAGCAGCCCAATCCTTTGATGTGTATATCTACCTTGCCTTAGGACAAATTGTGTTAATAAAAAGCAAGGCATCCTGAGACAAGGAGAACTTGGTTCCTTTAACTAAGTCTTCTCTGACTCCCCATAATGCTTTTTCAAAATTATCTTTCATCTCTGGACTCTTGATTAATTTGCACATGGTGCTTTCTCCAGATTCCTGAACCCTTCTAGATGCTGGATTAAGACCACTGGCATTACTTATACTAAAAAGTTATTCATTTTTTTTCTGAGATTCAAATGTAATTGGGCTTCCTGTAACTTATCTGGCAAAGATGTAGAGAAAGTGATCCTGAGTGCAGCAAGTCAAAGGAAGAGCAGGATCTGGCTAATTAAACCATCTTCACTGGGGTCACATGAGATGTTTTATTCAGCTTACCTGGTGAGAAGGATAAACGGGGAGACAAGGCCACAATCAGCCACGCATGAAAAGTGTGAGCAGAAATCAGGTCAGCAGACTTACGCTGCACTATAAAGCAGGCGGGAAGACGTGCTTTCCTGAATATTCTCTCGAAGCAGGTGTATTCTAAGCCCATTAAGGCCCTTTATTTGCTTCCTGCTCTCCACATGCTCACATTCCAAACACAGGCAAAGACACCCCAAGCCCACGGAATGAGCACAAACGCATTTTTTTCTTATTTTAACTCAGGGTCAGAAGATGTTTGCATGCCACTTGTCTCTCTGGGAATTGTGGGTTTTTGCCTTCTCCACTCTTTTTATCTCATGGTTCACTTGCTACTTTCAAAAGATAAAATACACTATGTTTTTTGCGTAGATAATCCCAGCATCAAAGAATCTACTAAGAACACAGACTTCAGACAAAACCAGTGTGGACTCCTTAAAGGAGCTTTCTAGAATTTCCAGTTCAAAGTGGCAACGGGCTGCCACACCCGCAACTTCTTATTTAAAGATCCACAAAGACAGAGGAAAAGAATGGAACGTTTATCAGCACCAAAAGCCTAAGACCAAGAGACAAATGAACTAGTATCTGGAGAATGAGGCAAAAGAGCTGATTTTTAAAATATGCTCAACTTTCATACCACTGCATCCCCCAGGCCTCTTGAAAGATAAGCAGCCTGTCTGTGTTCCCCTCCACTAGGGGCTGCACTAACCAGGGGCCGGGGCTGGGGGGTGGGGCAGCCTCTTCTCTATCCCCACAGAAAAGGGGGAACACTCCATTTTACCACTTGTCTACCTTGGAGTCTCCAATCCCAGAGGCAACTGGACCAGTCAATGCCCTCGTGCCCTTGGCTCCTCAAAGGGCTGTCTGGGCATGTCCTTCAGAGCATGGCTTGTTAGACATGCCCTTGAACAGAACTGAGAAAGATTTCCAAATACGCAAATAAACACACATAACGCGTAACACTCTATCATGCTGTCAAACTCCGAATTGTTGATCAAATGAACTCCCAGTGCCCCTTTGCGAGGAACCTGTGTCCTTATCTTGGTTATTTCCTACTCCTTTATTCATCTGTTATGCTTTCTAGAACTGTTCGTGAATGCAGAGGTAACTCTTGCAAATTGAGGGTGAATATTTCATTCGTGTGTTTGGCTTCTAAGACAAAGAACTTCCATGGTACGTGAGATTTTTCTCCTTTTAAGGCATCTCTGGATGCCTTAAAGCTGAATCAAACTTTGGACCCCCAAATCGGAACACGAGGGCAGATGGTAAGCAGCTCAGGCCCTGGTGGCTTATGGAAACCAACTTCATTTTAGGACCACTTTTGGGAGGGAGAGCATCAGAGAGGAAGTGCACTGGGCCACCATTCAGTAGCTGCTTTGTCATTTCGTTTTGTTTGTCATAAAAAACAAATAGAGTTCCCTAGATGATCTAACCTAGCGGGTTTTGGCAACAAAGCAGACTGTGTCCCATTATGATCTTGATGTGTATGATTTAAAGCAAGATGGAACATAAAACCGTTTCCAGCACACACAGAGGGCGAGGGACATAGATTTAGTTCCCGATCGTGCAGAAATGAAAACCAGCACTGCCTGGCTGGTCTACTAAATCATGCATTCTGCTTTATGGCGTTGGGGCTGTAAACAGCATATTTCAGAATAATTAACCCTGTCATTTTTTACTTAAAAGTTTGTTTTTTTAACATAGGAATGTTTTATCTAGAAAGCAGAAGCTTAAGTGCCTTAATAGATAGCACGAAGGCCAAGAGAAACCTGAAGGGCAGTTCCTGTTAGTTCACAGGTCAAAATGACCATCCGTTAGCAGGAATTAAGACATGCCCAGCAAGCCCAGGGGACATTCTGGGCTTGGTGGGAAAGAGCTGGGATTCCAACCAGGGCCCCTCGCCTGGTCAGGGCAATGAGGTGACCCACAGGGCCTGCAGGAGTCATGCCTTTGGCCTGACACATCGGATAATCATCTCCTTCTCCACAAAGCAGCATGAGGAACGGATTAACCTCCGCGGCCATTTGGGGTACTCTTATCAGAGAACTGCCAAGATTTTCTGTCGGTGGGTGAAGCGACCCGATGGTAGTCATCCCCTGGGGATTTGAGATGTATTTCTTGATTTGTTCTCAGATTTGTAGCCTCCACTTGGTTTCTTTTGTTCTCAAAATACAGAAATTCTCTCCAAGCAAAGCTTAGCTGCATTCCTAGAGCCCTGAGTTTGGAGAGAAAACCTCATCAAGATCAGAACTCAGAAAAGTCTCCTGCTCCATCTCCTCTATTTTCTCCCTCATACACACAGACTGTCTTCCTTCCCCTGTCTTAAAAAACAAACAACACAACAGGAACTAAATGCTTAGTGAATAATGCCTCCTAATAAGTTGTATAAATGCAACTGGCACAGTTGGTGCAAATATCTCCAACATCTTGTAAGGAGAAGTGGATCTAGCTAGTCCCGCAATGTCTATCAAATCAAAATACTGGCTGGCATGCTGAATGGTCTCCAACTAAATGCCAAACTTGAAAAATAGGTTACCTCCATCCCTCTCTTGGGGACTTTGTTGGAAAACTTCCAATGGCATTTTCCTTTCAGATTCCATGACTCTATCCTGATTACTTTTCCACATCATAGCACGACTTGTTCCATCGCTCAAGCCCAGGCATGCATGAACTTTATTTTATCTGGTATTAATGACTATGACTAGTATAAAGCATCTAACAAGTTCAGTGATCCAGCAAGAAAAGTCAGCATTTACCCAGAAAAAAAACATACACAGAAATGCTGACCAAACTGCTACATTCACTCTTCCGGAGACAACGCAGAGCCCCCCAAATAGTAAATTTTGTCCAGGACTCTCCTCCAAGTTCCCCAGACAGCCAGGGGCATCTCTCCTCTGACCTGTCCATTGAGTACATTTGGCCGATGGAGTCCCAGTCGCCCTCCTCCTAGCCAGCAGCCTCAACTTGGTCAATGAAGGAGGGCCCCACCTTAGCCATCAAGTGTTTGCAAAGTTTTGAACAAAATTTCCTTGGCCAAAAAAGAACTAGACCTACAATTTCAGAAAAATGTGCTTCATCCTTTCCATACAATTTTAGCGCATTCTTGTGAATAATTTTATTGTTCTCCTTTTATAGGTGGGACACCTGTGGTCTGAGAAGGAGTCATTTGTCCAAGGTCTCATGGCCTGTGAGGGACAAGGCTGGGACTGCCACTCATGCCAAAGCCTGCCCTCTGCACCAGGGAAGTGTCTAGGTAGTTGTCCATCCCTGAGGAGGTCATCTTAAAGCTTGAGCCTCACTTATAAGGACACATCAATCAAGTTCAGGGAACATTATATATATATATATATATATATATATATATATATATATATATATATATATACCTGAGGATATGTTTTCATTGTTTTTACTTAGAGAGAGAGGAAGGGAGCGGGAAGGGAGCGGGAGAAACACAGAGAGAAATATCGATATGAGAGAAATACATTGATTGGTTGCCTCCTGGACCCACACAACCAGGACAAAAGATCCAGCTTGCAACTGAGGTATGTGCCCAGACCGGAATCAAACCCAGGACCCTTCACTCCATGGGCAGATGCTCTAATCACTTAGCAAAACCAGCCAGGGCTGTATATTACCCACATATTTTATTTTCATAACCTAAAATCTCAAGAATGACAATATTTAATTCAACTATCTCAAGCTTGGTATAAATTGACCTCATGTTTCAAGTATTCAGTTTTATTAATTTTACAATACCAGTAATGAAACTGGTTTTAAAAAATATGGCACAAAATTGAAACCATACATCATAGTATTACAGAGTTAATCTTTCTCCAAAGTTAACCATTTACATTTTGAAGGGGAGGGGCGTCTTTTGTGAAGAGATTTGGGCTCAGGGTCATGTGTTGTGTGTGTGTGGAGGGTGTGGGGGGGGTATAGGGGGGTGAGCTTTAATTTTTCACAAATTAAATAATCTACATTTGCAGTGTTCTCAATAATATAAATAATATAAATTCTGTGCCCTTTCTATACCAGCACATTCACATCAACATCTTTCTTTTTAAAATGATGTATTACCATAATTTAAGTAGCTTCCCCCCTACTGATAAACCACAGGCTGGTTTTATTTGATGGTTGGATTAATTGTTTTCTCATATCGAGTATTGTTGTACTGATTGCCAGTCTATGCATTGAGAGAGACTTCCTACAAAATAGCCGGATTCACACTGGTTCATTTGAGATTTTAATAGATATGGCCTTAGTCATTCACCAAATAATGTTTTGTGAATAGATTCCTTCCAACAGTGCAAAAGAGAATTTGTTATTTCAGATCCTGGCTAAACCTGGGATTTATCAAAGTCCAAACTTTTACCAGATTAATAAGTAAACTATATATATTTTTAATTTGCTGTTTAATTTGCATTTTTAACTATAAGCAAAAATAGGTATCTTTCACCAGCTGTTATTAGTTTATTTGATTTTTTTGAGCACTGCTTATTTATTTTCTTTTGCAGTATTTAAATTTCCTAGAAAGATGGCCAATATAATTTATTTTTTAATTGAATTTATTGTGATGAAGTTGGTTAACCAAATTATATAGGTTTCAAAGGTACAATTCTATGATACACATCTCTATATTTTATTGTGTTTACCACCCCAAGTTAAGTCTCCTTCCATCATCATTTCCACCCCCACTTTATTCTCTCCTAACTCCCTCCTCCCTACCCCTCTGGTCGTCACCATACTTTTGTCTGTATCTATGAGGTTCTTTTTTATTTTCTTTTGCTTAACCCCATCACCATTTCCACCCTGCCCTCAACACCCCCTCCACTCTGACAGCTGTCAGTTTGTTCCCTGTAACTGTGTCTGTTTCTGTTTTGTTAAGTTTATTTTGTTTATTAGATTCCACATATGAGTGAAATCATATGGTACAAATCTTTTTCTGACTGCCTTATTTCACTTAGCATAATATTCTCCTTCATTTTTACAGCTGAGTGGTATTTCATTGTGTAAATATACCACAAGTTTTTTATCCACTTATCTACTGATGGGCACTTGGGCTGCTTCCAAATCTTGGCTCTTGTAAATGACACTAGCAATGAACACAGGGGTGCACATATTCCTGCAGATTAGTGTTCTGGGTTTCTTTGGATAGATTTTCCAAGAAGTGAAATTGCTGAGTCACAAGGCAATTCCATTTTTAATTTTTGTAAAGGTGTTTTATTTATTTATTTTTTAATTCTCATCAGAGGACATTTTTTCATTGATTTTTAGAGAGAGTGGAAGAGAGAGGAAAAGACAGAGAGAAATATCCACGTGAGAGAAACACATCAATTGGTTGCCTCCTACAGGAGCCCTGACCAGGGCCCAGGCCTGGGAGGAGTCTGCAATGAGGTGTGTACTCTTGACTGGAATCGAACCCAGGACCCTGCGGTCTGCAGGTCGACAATCTATCTACTGAGTCAAACCAACTAGGGCCATTTTTAATTTTTTGAGGTAACTCTGTACTGCTTTCCATAGTGGCTGGATCAGTCTGCATTCCCATCAACAGGGCATGAGGGTTCCCTTTTCTCCACACTCTCACCAGCACTTGTTTGTTGATTTATCGATGTGTGAGATGGCACACATTCTGGCAGGTGTGAGATGATATCTCATTGTTTTAATTTGCTTTTGTCTAATTGATAAGTAGTGACACTGAGCATCTTTTCATGTCTATCAGCCATCTGTATGCCCTTTTTGGAGAATATAATTTCTAAAATCTTCATAAAAACCAACAACAAAAATACACATTAGTCCATAGTCCATCACATATGTTGCAAAATTTATTTCTGCTTTTATCTTTCATCTATGGCTTTGTTTATAACATTTTAACAGTTTTAATTAACATGTAATAGGTGGCACACATCTGAAGTGTACAGTCTGATAGCCTTTGACATCTGTATACCTTACCCATCACCATAGTCAAGATATGGAACATGTCCATCGCATGTCTCTGTGCCCCTTGGTAATCCCCCCCCCCACTTCACAGCAGCTATTTACTGTTGTGCTATCACTATAAACTGAGTGGCCAGGTTGTTATGACCACCTGACATTTGTAGGCAAATTAGCTATAATTTTGTGCTGAAGTTGCTAAAGGACCAGACCATTATAAATATGGAAGTAGGCTGCTTACCACAACAGTAGAAGTGATTTATTTTCTGAAATATGGGAAAAAACGCAATTTAACAGCCTTTGAACATGGGATATCAGTATGTGTGTCTGTGTGTGTGTCTCTGTATATATACAGAGTGGCCAGATTATTATAACCACCTGACATTTGTAGGCAAATTAGCCACACACTGCATCATGTGGGATATGGAAGCTGAAGGCCTGCTCGAACATCTTTGCTGTCTGCAGTTACCAAGATAAAATGTCTCCAATTCTCACAGGAATGCAAGGATTGGACACTTAAGCATTGGAAAAAAGTCATGTGGTCCAATGAATCAGGCTTCCAGTTGCATCATGCAGATGGCAGAGTGAGAATTTGGCAGAAACAGCATGAAAATATGCACCCCACATGCATGAGTACAACCCTCCAAGCTGGTGGGGGCAGTGTTATGGTTTGGGGGATGTTGTCCTGGCATGATTTGGGCCCTTTAATTTGTGTGGAACAACGTCTGAATAGCACAACATACTTAAGTACCGTTGCTGATCAAGTTCATCCTATCATGTTGATGGTGTATCCCAATATAGATGTCTTCTTCCAACAAGACAATGCGCCATGCCATGGTGCTCATATCGTGCAAGAATGATTTCAAGAACATGAGGGGGACTTTACCTTGCTTAGGTGGCCCCCATAATCACCAGATCTCAATCCAATTGAGCATGTGTGGGACGAGGTTAAAAGTGCCATCAGACAGCTGGTTCCACAACCATCAAATCTCACAGAACTGGACAGTGCTATTCATCAGGCATGGTGTCAGATTCCTCGCATCACCTTTTAACATCTTGTAGAGTCAATGCCAAGAAGAATCGCTGCAGTATTGAAGGCAAAAGGTGGTCCAACGAAGTACTGATGGGTGGTCATAGTAATCTAGCCACTCACGTTCAAATATATCCCACGTTCAAAGGCTACTAAATCTCCTTGTTTACCCATATATTCAGGGGGAAAAAAATCACTTCTACTGTCTTGTAAACAACCTGCTTCCCTATTTATCATGATCTGGCCCTCTAGCAACTTTAGTGCGAAATTATAGCTAATTTGCCTACAAACATCAGTGATTATAATAATCTGGGCCCTCAGTGTATACCAGTATGCATTGTCTAGAATTTTACAGATATGGGCTGATTCAGAATGTACTGTTTATTATCTGGTTTCTTTCTTCAGCACACTTTTTTGATTTTGTTTATCTATTCATCTGTTGACGACATTTAGTTCATTTTCATTTTTACGAACATTTGTTATAAGCTGTTATATGACCACCTGCTTCATTTTCTCTTAGATAAATGCCTAGGGGCAGAAGGGCCGAATCACATGGCAGGTGTATAACTAACATTCTAAGAAATTTCAAACTGATTTCCACGGTGGTTATTCCATTTTGTATTACCAACAGCCAGGTGTGAGAGTTCCAGTTCCTGCCAATCCTTGCCACCACTGAACTGCTGCTCGGTCTTTTTAATGTTAGCCATTCTAATAGGTGTTTATCTCATTGTAGTTTTTACTTGCATTTCACCAATGACTAATGATGTTAAGTATCTTTCCTTGTGTTTCTTTGCTATCCATACATCTTTGTTGGTAGTGTTTATTCAGATCTTTTGTGCATTTTGTCATGAGGTTTTTTTTATTATTATTGAGCTTTGAGTGTCACACATTCTAAATATAAGACTATGTTAGATGCATGCTTTATAATTAGACATGTTAGATGTATGCATTGTAAATATTTTCTGCAAGTTTTGATTTTGATAATGTCCAAGCTATTGTTAGTTTCTAATTTCATGGATCACGATTTTGTTGTGTCATAAATCTCTCTATAAGCCAAAATACAAAGGTTTTCTTATACATTTTCTCCTAGACATCTCATAACTTTAGATTTTACATGTAGGTATACAATGCATTTTTTTTCCAATTTAAATTTATCTTTATTGTTCAGATTATTACACTTGTTCCTCTTTCCCCCCCCCATAGCTCCCCTCCTCCCATTTCCCACCACACCCTCTGTCCCCCGCCCCACTGTCCGCATCCATAGGTGTACAATCATTGTCCATTCTCTTCCCACACCCCCAACACCCTTTACCCCTGAAAATTGTGAGTCCACTCCCTTTCTATGCCTCTGATTCTATTCTACTCACCAGTTTATTCTGTTCTTCAGATTTCTTATTCACTTGATTTTTAGGTTCACTTGTTGATAGATATGCATTTGTTGTTCATAATTTTTATCTTTACTTTTTCTTCATCCTCTTCTCAAAGGATACCTTTCAGCTTTTCATATAATATTGGTTGGGTGGTGATGAACTCCTTTAGCTTTTTCTTTATCTGACCTTCAAATCTGAATGATAGTCTTGCTGGGTAAAGTGATTTTGGCTGTAGGTTCTTGCTGTTCATCACCTTGAATATTTCTTGCCACTCCCTTCTGGCCTGCAGAGTTTCTGTTGAGAAATCAGCTGACAGTCGTATGGGTGCCCCCTTGTAGGTAACTAACTTCTTTTCTCTTGCAGCTTTTAAGATTCTCTCCTTGTCTTTTGCTCTTGGCATTTTAATTATGATGTGTCTTGGTGTGGTCCTTCTTAGGTTCCTTTTGTTTGGAGTTCTCTGCGCTTCCTGGACTTGAAAGTCCATTTCTTTCACCAGGTGGGGGAAGTTTCTGTCATTATTTCTTCAAATAGGTTTTCGATATCTTGCTCTTTCTCTTCTTCTGGTACCCCTATAATTCTGATGTTGGTACGGTTGAAGCTGTCCCAGAGACTTCTTATACTATCTTCATACTTTTTGATTTTTCGTTTGTTTGTTTGTTTGTTTGTTTGGGCTTTTTTGGCTGGGTGGGTTTTGCTTCATATTTCATATCTTTGACTTGATTCTTGCGATCCTCTCGTCTGCTGTTGGATCTCTGTATATTATTCTTTATTTCAGTCAGTGTATGCTTAATTTCTAGCTGGTTCTTTTTCATATGCT
>PVJC01049903.1:0-11994 GCA_004026665.1 Murina feae
GGGGGCACGGGCACTCAGGGAGGGATAGCCTCCCTGAGTGCCCGTGCCCCCACCATGGATTCCAGGCGGCTGGGCAGCCTGGGGGTGGGGGGGAGGCGGAGGATCTGAGCCAGCTCTGCCCCTGAGGCTGAGGCCTGGAAATCGGTGCGGGGCACACAGGGAGGTGTGCCCTCCGTGTGTGCTGTGTGCCCCAATGGGTTCCAGGGTCCCAAACTGTGAGAGAGCACAGGCAGGGATTAAGTACCCCCCCAACCCCTGCCGAGTGCACAAATTTTTGTGCACTGGGCCCCTAGTATTTTATAATTGCTGATATTTTAACACTGTCTGTAGTACAGGTACTTTAGAACTTTAAATGAACCATGTTGTTTAAAAAGATGTCATGATGGAAATAATATCAGCAAAATGATTATTTTTCAAAAAAACTGGCATGATGGGATCTGATTAAAAAGGAAGTACACCATTGTAATTTGAGCTCAGAATTAGGAGCTTTAACTGCTGTGATTCAAATCTGAAATCTACCTACTCTTTTTTGAAAATTTTGGGTACAAACTTGTGAGTAATAGCTTAGGTTACTTGTTCTTATTCTGCTATTGAAATAGAATTTTTCTGCTTGTTTTGAGTTGCCATTTCATTTGTTTACTTTGCACTCTGATATTATGTAGGGCACACCTGCTTTTAAAATGAATAACTTTACTTATGCAAAAATTTTTATCTGTCATTAGATGTGATTCCACAATATAAAAAACCTTAACCTAAGGAGAGCATGAATAGTAACAAAATTCAAGAGAAACCATTTTTAAAATTAATCTATTACTAATTAATTGTTTTTTAATCCTTATCCAAGGATACATTTATTGATTTTAGAGAAGAGGAAGGGAGAGAAAGAAACATTGATGTGAGAGAGAAACATCAATCCATTGCCTCCTTTCTCACTCTGACCAGGGACTGAACCCGAAACCTAGGTATGTATCCTGACCGGGAATTGAACCTGCACCCTTTTGGTGTATGGGACTACACTCCAACTAACTGACTCACCTGGCCAGGGCTGATTAATTCTTTTGAGTTATATATTTAATTTATTTATTATCTTTTAATTAATCCATTAGCTTCTCCAAATCAAATGCTGAAATTAAGAGTTTTTCTCTTGTTAGCTATTTTAAAGAATTGAGCATGATGTGTGACTGCAAAGAAACCAGATCGTTAAAAACTCTACAGTATTGTATCTTTTAGAATTTAAACATCAAAATGCGCACTCTCTGTAAAATGTTCCTTCAGGACATTCTCTAAAATTAATTAATATTGCTGCTGTTACTAATGTTTGAAATATTGATTTTTTAATACTCATCCAAGGATATTTTTCCTTTGATTTTTAGAGAGAGAGGAAGAGAGAAGGAGAGACAGAGAAACACCGATGTGAGACACATCGATTGGTTACCTCTCGCATGCCCCCCATCAGGGCCCTGGGAGCCTGCAACCAAGGTTCATGCCCTTGACCGGAATCAAACCCAGGACCCTTCAGTCCATAGGCTGATGCTCTAGCAACTGAGCCAAACTGACGAGGGCACTATTGATTTTTAAAAAATATATTTTATTGATTTTTTTTACAGAGAGGAAGGGAGAGTGCTGAGAGAGAAACATCCATTAACTGCCTCCTGCACATTTCCTACTGGGGATGTGCCTGCAACCAAGGTACATGCCCTTTACTGGAATCGAACCTGGGACCCTTGAGTCCGCAGGCCGACGCTCTATCCACTGAGCCAAACCGGTTAGGGCCACTATTGCTTTTTTTAAAGGGAATGTCTTAGCTGGGCAATCTAGCAAATCACTGTTATGTGGTTAATTTGACTGTACTGGATTTTGATTAAAACTTGATTTAAAAACTTGCCGTTTTAAGTGATTGTCGGGGCCAAGGAATGCCAGGTGGAGAGTGCAGATGAAGTGATGAGCCTCCTGGAGATGGGGAATGCAGCCAGGCATACAGGTACCACCCAAATGAATGAACACTCCAGTAGATCACATGCAATTTTTACAATCAGCATTTGTCAAGTTGAAAAAAATACAGAGGCAGCTAAAGATGGATCATGGTCTTCCCGTCAGCATATTGTTTCAAAGTTCCACTTTGTGGATTTGGCTGGATCAGAAAGAGTAACGAAAACAGGGAATACTGGCGAACGGTTCAAAGAATCCATTCAGATCAACAGTGGGTTGCTGGCTTTAGGAAATGTAATAAGTGCTCTTGGGGACCCACGCAGGAAGAGTTCACATATTCCATATAGGGATGCTAAAATTACCCGGCTTCTGAAAGATTCCCTGGGAGGCACTGCCAAGACTGTCATGATCACTTGTGTCAGCCCATCGTCCTTGAATTTTGATGAATCCTTAAATTCTCTCAAATATGCCAATAGAGCACGCAACATCAGGAACAAACCCACCTTAAACTTCAGCCCTGAGTCAGACCGGATGGATGAAATGGAATTTGAGATTAAGTTGCTTCGAGAAGCTTTGCAAAGTCAGCAGACTAGTAATAGCCAAACCAGCCAGATCCATCGAGAGGGAACTCCTGATAACAGGATCCTTTCTCTTGAGGAACAAGTAGCTCAGCTCGAAGGAGAATGTCTGGGTTACCAACACTGTATAGCGGAAGCCTTCACCCTCCTGGTGGAGTTAAAAGATACTGTCAATCTAAACCAAAAGCAGCAACAGAAGCTGCAGGAGTGGTTTAACATGACCCAGGAAGTCAGGAAGGCGATTCCCAGTTCACTCAGAGGAAGCCGAGGCATTGGAAACCTGGAAGAAGGACCACCGCATATTAGAGTTAACCAGCTGAAACGAGAGCTGAAGAAATGCCAGGTACGTAGACACTGCTTTTATAAAATAATGTGTTTAAGGACTAAATTTATTTGGGGCAAGTAAAAGTCATTGTAGAATGTCAGAAAAAAATTTTAAAGGGTTATATGTAAAATCTCATTGGCCTTTGCTCTGTTTCTCCCTTTTCCTATTCTTTCTTCTCATATTCATACCTTTCCTGGCTCCTTTTTTCACCTCTATAATGTATTTTAAGTTATGTTTATTAAGTACAATCTTGTGGACCTGGTTATTAAATTTAGAGGATGGCAACAAATAGTTTCAGAAACAAAATTAAGTTATGCTTTACTGAGTTTTATCCCTCTATGGGTCAGTGGTTCTTATTTTTTAAATATATTTTATTGTTTCTTTTACAGAGAGGAAGGGAGAGGGATAGAGAGTTAGAAACATCGATGAGAGAGAAACATCAATCAGCTGCCTCCTGCACACCCCCTATTGGTGATGTGGCCGCAACCAAGGTACATGCCCTTGACTGGAATCGAACCTGGGACCCCTTAGTTCACAGGCCGATGCTCTATCCACTGAGCCAAACCAGTTAGGGCAGGTTAGTGGTTCTTCAAAGAAAAAATACTTCATCCCTTGAATTTGGAGTACAGATTTTTTTTAAAGAAGCAAAATCATCATATTTGGTAATATTTAATAAATGTAGATATGCACATGTATGTATTATATGTATTGCATTTGCATACATTGAATTTAGAATTACATTTCCCCACTTTTCATTAAAAAAACATTTATTGAGTGAAGATTATGTGTCACAGGAGAGGTAGTAAATATAAATAGCAAGACATACCTAGTTCTGTTTATGTGGAGTTTACAGTTTGGTGGGCAAATAGATGTTCTGCCAGATTTTTAAAGTAGGAAGACATAGTTAAAACGTAAAAATAGTTTAACACATAGCTGTCTAATTAGACATCTTTCCTGAATACCTTTTTATATGTATTAGGAAAAAAACAGTTATTTATTCTTTATTATAGCAGTCATTGAAATTTGTTCACAGGTTTTTTAAATTATTTTTTATTAATTTGAGAGAGAGAGAGAGAGAGAAACATTGATGATAGAGATACATTGATTAGTTGCCTCCTTTACACCCACCAACTAGAATTGAACCTGCAACCTAGGTATGTGCCCTGACCAGGAATTGAACCCATGACCTTCTGGTGCATTGGATGATGCTCCAACCAACTGAGCCATACATGCTAGGGCTATTCGCAGGTTTTTTTAAATCAAGTTCCCCCATTGTTATCTATAGATATTTACCATATTAGAATTAAAACAAGAAATTTAATTATTAAATTATTTAAAAATAACAATAATCTGATTATATGGTAATATATAGACTATTTTTCATGAACAGTAATATTTCCAGAAACCAAAAAATTAATAAGTGAAATTGTTTTACATTTTTGCACATGTCTTTAATATCTGGCTTAATAAGAGACAGATAAATTTTCATATCTGCTTCAGCATTCAGTTTGTCACAGTATGTTGTTTTAGTTGAAATATATGAAGAAAACCCGGCATCATATAGATTTGTAATTAAAAAGAGACTATTTAGTGCCCTTTTTAGATAATTGTGGATATTCTTTGAAATCAAATTCAACAAGTAGACATTTTCTGAAGGTTACTTGCAATGTCAGATTTGAAACCATTTTGTTACATTAAGATCTATACATTAGAATTCAGAAGATAGCAGGTGACAGGACAGCAGGGAGAGGGAGCGTGTGACATTAGGGAAGCGAGAGGAATGTAAGGCCGTGGTATGTGCGTGGGTGAGTGAGGGACAGACCGGTGTCTCAGGAATTCCAGGGCTGGCAGATTGGGCCCACAGATTGTATGAGGCCCACGAAGTCAAGGCCAAGTCATGTAGGGTGAGTTAATTAAATGTTTTGGCCTGGACGGGCAGCCCTTGCTACGCCACGGGCACCCCCACGTGGTGTAGCTTTGGCGGGGAAAACACGCCATCTTGTAGAGGGGAGCAAAGGAGGCCAGGAGTGCTGCCCCACCAACATCCAGACTGACCTTGGGCAGCACCCCCGGACCTGGGCAGGGAGCCGCTTGCCAGCTATAACCTGTGTGGAACCACCATCGTGCCCCAGCAGTGAGCAATGCAGTACCGCGACGTGGGTCTCAGATGACTTCAGTGGGAGCACATCAGACAGACCTCCGGAGCTGAGCCTCTTAACCAGAGCCCAAACCCAGCATCCCAGGAGCCCATGCTTCAGGTCCTCCCGCTGTGAGTGCAAGCTACGGGCCCCCACTCCCCGCTCCATCCCTGACACCTATACAGAACCTCAGCCCAGTGTGCCCTACACCTCTCCCCAGATACAACCCTACCCGGGTGAGCACCCTGCCCCTGACACTGACTGAGCTCCATGGCGAGCTTAGAGCCCCCAGAGGGCACAGGGTGAGGGCTCGCCCCTTGTGCAGACTGAGCAGCTCCCTTGCCAACTTGGGCAAAGTCTGCACAGGGCCAGCACCCTGCCTCTGGCACAGCCTGAGTGCGCAACGCCCGCCAGCTTTGCACTCTGCTTTCAACTTAGGCAGAGATCTTGCAGAGCAAGTGCCCAGCCCCTTACACAGAGCTCACTCTCAGAGGGTGAGGGCTCCGCCCCTTGCACAGACAGAGTGTGCTCGGCCACCAACTTTGCACTCTGTCACCAACTTAGGCAAAGCCTGCCTAGGAAGGGCAAGTGCCCTGCCTTTGGCACAGCCTGAGTGTGCTCTGCCACCAGCTTTGCCCTCTGCCTCCAGCTTAGGCAGAGCCCTTGCAGGGTGAGCATCCGACCTCTGGCACAGACTGAGTGCGCCCAGCCACCAGTATAGGAAGAGCCCTTCAGGGCAAGCACCCACGGCCCAGCATAGACTGAGTATGTTCCATCAGTAGACAGAGCCCCCAAGGGCAAGTGCCTTGTATCCCAACAAAGACAGAGTAGCTCCATTGCCAGCACAGACAGACCCTTTGGCTGGGGCACATCCTCCTCTGGCACAGACAGAGCTGGGCTAGCATCTGGCTGAGACAGAACCTTGAACCAATGGGTGCTCTGTCACCAGCATAGACAGAGCCTTTGGCTAGTGCACAGAGAGAGCTGTCACCTGGCGCATGCCCTACCCACAGCCCAGGTCAGAGCTGCTGGTGTGACCTGGGGCGCCAAATCACAGGTCACAGGTCAACGCTGCAAGTGCACTACCAGAGGGACCTAGGGTAGCATCCTACCTGAGGGACTGGAGGAGCACAGCATACTGTATGCCAGAGGGCTCTGGGCTCTCACAAGGAGTTGCACACTAGGGGTACTGTGCACCAGCTCCCACCAACCCCAAGAAACAGATAATTGAGGGACCAGAACTGTGGGAGAAGGGGATTAGAGCAGAGACAAAAAAGGTGTGCAACTCAAGGAAGACCCAGTCCCCCGGGCTACTGAGTCCATGACCATTGGACTGCGAGGGGCCTCCACCCTTTGGACACCAAGCAGGTAGCCCAGGGCCAGAAAGAGACAGCAAAAATGGGGAGACAATAAACCCCAAAGGTAACAAAAGGAGGAATTACCAGAAAAGAAATAAATGAAACCAAGGCATGCAATTTGTCAGAAAAAGAATTCAGAATAAGGGCCATGCAATTCATAAATGGATGAATGAAAAAAATCAACAACCTATGTAAGAATCAGGAAAAAATAAAGAGTGATATAGCTACAATAAAAACCTCCATGGACACTTTCAACCGTAGACTAGGAGAAGTGGAAGACCGAATTAGTGAATTATAAGACAGGGAAGCAAAATGCACCCAATCTGAACTGCAATTGGAGAAAAGAAACCAAAGGCAGGAGAGCCTAAGGGAGCTTTGGGACAACATGAAACAAAGCAACATACATATAATAGGGGTACCAGAAAGACAAGAAGAGGAGCAAGAGTTAGAAAACCTATTTGAAGAAATAATGTCAGAAAACCTCCCTGATTTGGGGAAGAAAAAGATTACACAAGCACAGAGAGTTCCAAAGAAGATGAATCCCAAAAGATCCACACCAAGACATGTCATAATTATAGCGGCTAATGTTAAGGACAAACCTTAAAGGCTGCAAGAGAGAGACACAAAATTACTTACAAGGGATCTCCCATTAGATTATCAAATGATTTCTCAACAGAAACACATCAGGCTGGAAAGGAATGAAAGGAAGTATACAAAGTGATGCAAAGCAATGGACTGAATCCAGGAATACTCTGTCCAGCAAGGCTAGCATTCAGAATTGAAGGGGAAATAAGGAACTTCACAGATAAAAAAAAAAGGCCAAGGGAGTTTATCACCACCAAGCCAGCAATGTAAGAAATGCTAAAGGGACTGCTGTAAAAAGAACAAATAAAAAGGGAAGGTGGAACACAGGCACAAAAAATAAAAATAGCTACAAACAAGTGCCTGTCAATAATAACTTTAAACATAAACGGACTAAATGCTCCAATCAAAAGACATAGTGTGACTGAGTGGATAAGAAAACATGACCCTCTCCTAATAGCTGCAGCAATCCTGAGAAAGAAAAGCGAAGTAGGAGGGATCTCAATACCAGATATCGAGCTGTATTACAAAGCCACTGTTCTCAAAACAGCCTGGTACTGGCACAAGAAAAGACATATAGATCAATGGAATAGAATAGAAAACCCAGAAATCAACCCAAATCACTATGCCCAATTAATATTTGACAAAGGAGGCAAGAACATACAATAGAGTCAAGACATTCTCTTCAATAAATGGTGTTGGGAAAATTGGACAGATACATGCAAAAAAAAGGAAACTAGACCACCAACTTACACCATACATAAAAATAAACTCAAAATGGATAAAGGACTTAAATATAAGATAGGAAACCATAAAAATATTAGAGGAATCGACAGGCAACAAAATCTCAGACATATGCTGAAGCAATTTCTTCACCGATACAGCTCCTAGGGCAATGGAAACTAAAGAGAAAATAAACAAATGGGATACATCAAAATAAAAAGCTTCTGCAAGCAAAAGAAACCACCAACAAAACAAGAAAGTCCACTGCATGGGAGAACATATTTGCCAATGTTATTTCCGATAAGGGTTTAATCTCCAACATTTACAGGGAACTCATACAACTTAAAAGGAAAACAACACAATAAAAAAATGGCCAATGGACCTAAATACTTTTTGAAAGAAGACATAAGGAAGGCCAAGAAACATATGAAAACATGCTTAAAGTCATTAATGATCTGAGAGATGCAAATCAGAACAACAATGCGATAGCATCTCTCATCTGTCAGAATGGCTGTTATCAACAAATCAACAAATGGCAAGTGCTGGCGAGGATGCGAGAGAAAGGAACATTTGTGCGCTGCTGGTGGGAATGCAGACAAGTGTGGCCACTTTGGAGAACAGTATGGCATTTCCTCAAAAAACTAAAAATGGAACTTCCCTTTGACCCAGTGATCCCATTTCTAGGAATATATCCCAAGAAACTAGAAACACCAATCAGAAAAAATATATATACACTCCTATGTTCATATCAGCACAATTTACAATAGCTAAGATTTGGAAAGAGCCTAAGTGCCCATCAGCAGATGAGTGGATTAAAAAACTGTGGTACATCTACACAATGGAATACTACGCTGCTGTAAAAAAGAAGGAATTCTTACCATTTACAACAGCATGGATGGAACTGGAGAGCATTATGCTAAGTGAAATAAGCCAGTCAGAGAAAGATAAATATCACATGATCTCACTCACTTGTGGAATGTAATGAACAACATAAACTGATGAACAAAAACAGAGCCAGAGACAAGAAGCATCGATCAGATGCTCAAACCTCAGAGGGAAGGTAGGGGAGGGTGGGGGTAAGGGAGAGAGATCAACCAAAGGACTTGTATGCATTCATAAAAGCCTAACCAATGGACACAGACACCAGGGGGATGAGGGCGTGAGTGTGGCGGGGTGCAGGGGGCAATATGGGGATAAGGATACATATGTAATACCTTAATAAAGAAAAAAAAGTAAAAAAAAATCTATACATCAAGTCATTGATCCCTCCCTATCTTGTACTTTGAATGGATCTTTTATCCACATCTGATTTTGAATCATCATGCATTGGTCATTTGGAAAATACTTATTTACTAAGTTATGCAGACCTTCCTTCCTGATGTTGACACATTTCATTATACAATATTAAAAAATCACATTCATTACTTTCACCACTGATCTCAACAGCAGTCTTTAAGTATTAGAAGCTGTCATGCTAAAATTCTAATTTTTACATGAAACCTGAGTTTTAGAATTTATAGCAAATACTGTTAGTTGTTTCCCTTGAAAATGATGGTTTTCATTTTTGAGAAAATGTCTACTATGTACCCAAGTGTGAATAACTATTGCTTGTCTACCTTTATCTCTTTGTATGTTGGTCTTTTCTTCCCCACTGACTGAAGGCTTTCACTTCACTGCACCTGCTGTCTCTTTTGCTGCCACCCTGCTATTTGCAGCTTTTCCTCCACTTTTCAACTTTCTTGTCTCTTGTTACTTCTTGATTTCACTCAGAAAGCCCAAATTTTTATAAAGATCAGCTAATCAGAGTGGTTCAGGTTGTCAAACCAACCAAACACAGTAGATGGGACCTTTATTTTTTTGAGTATGTAACTCTCTGCTGTGTTTGTTGCTATTTACTATTCAAAGTGTTTACCAATCAGAACAGTCCTTGATCCTTGTGAACACTAGAGGCTAATCTTTGAATAAATGAGGTTTTACTGTATTGTTAAGGTAATTGTGATTTGTAGTTGTGATTTTGGTCAATGTAAAATTCATTTTTTATCATTATTTATACACATACTGAGGATCTCTATTTTTAAAATTCTCATCTCTCTGGATGTCTATTTTTTAAATTCTCATCTTCTACAAAGAATGAAAAAATAATAGAACAACAACTTCTGGATCAACTGAGTGGAGGACCAACAAAACTTAACCTGTCAATGACTTCTTCAGCTAAGGAAATTTGTGGAGATGGGCCAGATGCCAGGATACCAGAAAAGAGACCATATACTGTACCATTTGATGCTCGTTTGGGACGTTATATGTATATCCCAGAAAGATCAGATGCCAGGAAGGTAAAGTCAAAACATTAATGTCATATTTAAGATCTTAAAATATCATGTAATAAAATATCAGAGTGTATTTGTACAGTCTCACGTAGTTTGGTTTCTGTTTGGTTTTATGGACTTTTGTGTATTTTCTTTTAATCATGTAATGCTTCTTTTTAATACAAAACTAATAAATAGGACAATGTATAGTTATATTTAGAAAGAATGGTTGAAGGTAATATCTACATTCATCGTGGAGAAGAAGCTATCATTCGCCATCATATTTTTAGTCATGATTAATAAGTTTGATATCTTCATGAATTTTTTTCTTTCTTTAACCACACCAAGTTGAGATGAGGTTGGAAGGTATTTATTTTTACTTATTTGGTTTGTCTTACTATTTTCCAAATTACATTTATGTATTACTCAGTCTTGCCAAGCTGACACTTCAAGATTGTATAAAGATCTTTATGAACTTTTCTTTTAATATACATATTTTTTAATTTCAGAGAGGAAGAGAGAGAGAGAAACATCAATGATGAGAGAAAATCATCGATTGGTTGCCTTCTACTCAGGATGAAGCCCACAACCTGGGCATATGCCTTGATTGTGAATCAAACTGTGACCTCCTGGTTCATAGGTTAATGCTCAAGCACAGAGCAACATCAGCTGGGCTGAACTTTTGGTTTTTTATTTACTTATGAATTTGTGTGTAGTAAATATATGCACACACATTTCTCTTTAAAAAAATCATCAAGTTATCTCTACATGGAAAAGACTACCCTGTTTCCCCAAAAATAAGACAGTGCCTTATATTAATTTTTGCTCCGAAAGATGCGCTAGGTCTTATTTTCAGGGGATGTCTTATTTTTCCATGAAGAAGAATACAGTATACATTTATTGTTGAAAAAAAAAAGGAAATTTATTACCTGTGTGTCCACACAATGTGCCTGACTCCTGCCCCGTGAGACTCACTCTCCAATTGTGAGTCAGCCAGACTCCATCAGGGCAGAGCGAGCAGCAGGCAGCAGCTTGTCCTGGCGGCAGCGCGGGCTCTCTGATTAAGAGACCTCACACTTCCTGTCTGCTTCGGCTACACTGCGGCCAACAGTGAGCTGCGCTGCAGTGCTCGCTGCTACGGCCCAAAGTTCAGAGTTACGATAGCTACGGGGGGGGGGGCTTATTATTGAGGAGGCCTTATGTTCTGGGAGGCCTTATTGTCAGAGAGGTCTTATTTTTGGGGAGGTCTTATTTTCGGGGGCTGCCTTATATTTCAGCGAGAGGCAAAACTAAGTAGGTCTTATTTGGGGGGATGTCCTACTTTTGGGGAATCAGGTTAGCAAACTCATGAATTTGGCTTCTGTTAATTTTATGGAGATGAGATCAATGTGATGGTTATAGTCAAAGGGATAAGAAATACGCTAGGTGTCACAGACTTTGCAATCAGGCAGACTTGGGGTGAACACCAGCTCTATTGCATAGGCCTGCATATGACTTAACCTGTGGGAGCCCCAGGTTCCTTATATGTCAGAATGAAGGAAACATGGGTGTGTGTGGAGGATTTACATGAGATGATGACTGAAATTGCCTGGTACATTGTGTCCTCAATAGATGTCCATGGAATGCCTTTATTATGTCCTAGGTTTAGTACATCAATCAGAGTAATTAAGAAAGACAGATGTTATTCTCTATGGTTTTCAATCTTTTTTTAAAAATTTATCTTTATTGTTCAGATTATTACAGTTGTTCCTTTTTTTCCCCCCATAGCTCCTCTCCTCCCAGTTCCCACCCCACCCTCTGTCCTTGCCCCCCCCATTGTCCTCATCCATAGGTGTACAATTATTGTCCATTCTCTTCACGCACCCCCAACCCCCTTAACCCCAAAAATTGTCAGTCCACTCCCTTTCTATGCCTCTGATTCTATTCTATTCACCAGTTTATTCTGTTCAGCAGATTTTTTATTCACTTGATTCTTAGATTCACTTGTTGGTAGATATGTATTTGTTGTTCATAATTTTTACTTTCCTTTTTCTTCTTCCTCTTCTCAAAGGATAC
>PVJC01049904.1:0-11995 GCA_004026665.1 Murina feae
GCTTTGGGCTGCACCGGCAGTGAGCGTGCTTTCTTTCCCTGGGGGTGCGCAGTGTAAACTGGGTTCGAGTAGCATTTCACCTTCTTCTCTTTCTTCTTTTTGCTCAGCTCAGCCAACGGTCCTGCTGTAAATGTGGTGCCCTATCCCCATCTCCAGGAAAGGGTCGGTTCTAATCTCCTACGCCTCAGGCCCACGCATCTTTGGAATCAATGAACTCTCCATTCCAGCGCAATGAGGAGAGGTGTCTTTGTCATGCACTGACAAATAGCAGTAGCTGCATATTGCGTCAGAGGGTGGCAAGTGATATATTTGATGTTTGATATATGTCACAGCAGAGATGCCAAGCCAAACCACATAAATTTAAAATGGGATTCTGTAATAAACTCATGAGATTGCTAGTAATTCAGAAAACGCTGGCCCAGTGAGCTGGATAGTGGTGCAGTGTGATGAGTTAATGTCTCAGTGTCTGACCTTCTGCAATCCAATTTGATGCCTGAATTGGATTTGATCCACTTGGCAGGAAGGAGAGAAGGTTGAGTAGAGATTGGGAGTAGAAAAATTAGGCCTTGTTTGGTCTGCTTAGGCCATGATCCTTTGCGTCTAATGCTGTCTTCCCAGCAATCCACAGAAATCCACGCATAAAGCAGGCATCATTGCTCTCAGTGTTCAGACTGACAATGTGGGCTCCTGAAGGTTGGGGAACATGAAGCATGTTGCTTTTGAATAAAATGGGAGCAGGTTTTCTAAAATAGTAAAAATAACAGCAGCCACTAACAAGTCATAGCATCTCTGTGCTCAGCATTGTTCTAAAAAGACGTGCATTAACTCTCTTAAGCCTCTCAACAAAACTGTATAGTAGATTCTACCTTACACCCATTGTACAGTTGAGCAAACTGAGGCACCAGGATGTTATTCAACTTATGAGTGTCAGTAAGCGGTAGGACTTTGAAACTATGCAGGTTGGCTCCTGGGCCCAGGCTCTGCCTATGACATCATAGACCCTTAAACACAGTTGGTGCTAGACATCACAGTTTCAAGTTCAATCAATCCTACTTATTCCAGGATTCCCCAGTACAATTTCCCAGGATGAGCCCTGGGCACTGACCCTCATCATTGACCCCTGACTATTTGAAGCCAAACAGTCTGGTTGATGTGATTGTCCACATGGCCCCAGGGAGAGGAGCTGGGACTCTTCCAGTCTTGGTTCTGGACAACCTATAAGGGTGACTTTTGGGAAGGATGTTTTGATCAGATAGAAAGAATGAGGTCGTTCTTTGGAGACAAACCATGAGAACTTAGGGATAATAATTGCAACTTATTGTACTTCTGCCTAGCTGAGGAATCATGGGATGTCTATTCTAATTTTATTTTTAATGATTATGTGAGTAGATGTCCCTCCCACAACCTCCCCAGCATGACATTATTTCTTCCAATCTTTCTAATCCCTGGTGGGGGTGGGGGGGAGCCCTGGGTTGAGCTGTGTGCTTGTTATCCAGGATTTATTAATAGCTACCTCTGTCCAACAACTTGCTGTTGCTCCTCCAACGTGAGTATAAGGAGAGTAGGGAACAAAGTGTGCTTTGGGTTAAAATAAATAAATAAAAGACAATGTGTGGGAAGTGTGGCGAATCAGCTGAGGAAGGGAGAGTGTCGAGTGTGTTATGCGGCCTCCTGGAGAAGTAAACAAGGCTCCAGGAAACATGAATGCCTCCTCTCCAGAGAGACTGCAGCTTCAGAAACTTCTCAACTGCTCATTCTGTGATAGGAGGTGGTGCTAGAAATACAGAACATTCTGTTCTGTTTCATTTTGTGGTAATCTCAGATTTCAAAATAGAATCAAGACATGGGGGTGTGGGCTATTTGCAGGTGCCAGGAGCAGTCTGAGAGACAAGGCTGGCACAGCTGCATGCTACATGCCCTCAGGCACTTCTGTGGTTTATGGCAATGAGCAAACTGGGCTGTAGAGATCAGTGATCAAGGATTCCTCGCCAGCATAAGGGCCTTGCTGCCCTGAGTCAGGTACAGTGTTTAAGTGAATAAATACGCAGTGTCAATGACAGTACTTACTATAATATCTAGTAGACCTTTCTGGTGTAGTATTAGGCTGGATGGAAAGAGATTTTGGAGTTGAAGAGGCTATCTGTATCAATAAAATCATATTTCACTGCCTCACTGATGATCCTATTTTTAGTACAGACTTTAAAGTGAAAAACATTAAGTTGTTCAGTATTAATGATAATTTCCCAACTTACTCCTAAAGGAGTTTCTCTTAACTCTAATTTGGAAACTTATTTTAACCCTCTTTGTAATACTTAAAGTAATAAAACAAAATTTAAAAAAAAAAAGAAAATGAATAGATAGCTAAAATGCTGCCCATGGCAACTACGAGACAGGGGGTGGGTGGATACAAGCACACATGGAATTACATCCAGAAATGATGATGATGTCCCCATGATGTGACCATCTACACCTCACAGATAAACTGCTTAATTGACAGGGCTTGAGAAAGAATGAAGCTCTGCAGGCCTGTCAGGCATCCCTCCGCACTGCACAGAACACCATGGCTGAAGTCTCCAACTTAACCACTCCTGATGGTCCTCAGGCTTGTTCACTGGGACAAGGAGATTTTTGTTTTCTAGGACGGTTGCTGCTGAGTGAGCTAATGAGTCCTCTATGACCAGTTTGCCTATAAAGAGCTGATTACCTCCCCAGTCTGCTGGAGTTGTAGTCCTTGAACTTTAGGACAAATCAGAAGGGCCACTGCCTCTTAATTGGAGTATTTAGTCCATTTACGTTTAATATTTCTTTTTGATGTGATAGAATTTAGGTGTACCAATTTACTATGCTTTCTGCTTGTCCCATCTGTTTTGTGGTTACCCTGTGTCTTCTTTCCTGTTGTTGTTGATATTCATTGAATACTTATTAGAACTCTGTATAACAGTCATAAATGTCATCCCTGGTTCCCTGTCATCCTCATTGTTTCTGGTTTCCTGATTCTTGCAATTCTTTAGCTTGAGCCATAAAGTAAATCTGATTCCCAGAATTGGGGGAAGGGGATGATTTACACTTTATGTAAGTGATCTAATATATTCTGCTTGTGAGCCTGAGAAATACTGGAGCACCTGCTATGTTCCATGCACACATGATCACACAGGATGCTTTCCTCAAACCAATTAATTCAGGATCTTGGGACCCAAGACGGTGGGCATTTTGTAAAGCTCTCCAGGTTATGTCAACACACAGCCAGGGTTAGTGACCAGTGAGTTCATAGTGACCAGTGGATTCTCAGCAGAGGCTACCACACCCCAAAGTCCATCTCATTTCTGATTTCCTCCCCCATCTCCTTTTCCTCTTTTCTCATTCATCCCAACTTTCTCTGGAGACTTCCACTGGAGGAGCACAGGGTAGAGTATCTACAGACGTGATTTTTAACTGGGAACAATCCCCTCACCACTCAGGGGACATCTGCCAATTTCTGGAGGCATTTTGGTTGTCAATCATGGGGAAGAAGTGGATAGAAGCCACTTAGGTGCATCAAAAAGCACGGAGATAAAAAAGCACAAGTGCTGCTAAATGTATTACAACGAATCCAGACCGCCCCCTCTCACAACAAAGAATTCTTTCAGGCCAAAATTTAATAGTGTCAAGGTTGAGAAACCTTGATCTACAGGGAGGTACAATGGGCTACAGGGCCTTCGGCCTATGGCTTCTTACCCTGGACACAGCTCGGGGACAGAGGGGATTGTGCTGAAACCTTGAGCTCCAATGCAATGCACCAGTTGCTGACTATGACTGCTGGACCCCACCTGCAAAGAGTCTTCTCACACCCCAGGTTGGCTACTCAATGATCTGCTCTTATCAAACTAAACCAGATATGAGGAAGGGCAAAGAGCATGAAAAAACTAAAATTCCTAAGAGACGAAGAATGGCAAAGGGGGCGGGGGGGAAGAGAGAGAGAGAGAGAGAGAGAGAGAGAGAGAGAGAGAGAGAGAGATTGAGAATGTTATTTACAAAGTCCATAAACCCAGCAGGTACACTGTAGCTATGCAAGACCATTAGCCCATGAAAAATTAATTCTAGTTTGCATTCAGTAGTAACTGACATTTAAAAAAAAAAAAAAAAAAGATGAGCAATTTCGAGCAGCAGCATCCTGGCCAATGCCAGCTGTTTGACTATCTGGGGGAAGGCACTGTCAATCACTGAGTCTGTGAAGCAGAAAAACAGTAATTTCAGAGAGCTTGCAAATCACCCAAACAGCAGCCTGTTTTCAGTTCTTTTTTTTTTTCCATTTAAAAGCATTTGAGAATCAGCTAGATGGAAAGCACTCCTCTGAAAATTTGAAGATAGAAGGTTTATTGGTTTTCTTAGACCCAAAGAGGAAAAATAAGGTTGTGGCCACAAAGAAAATGAAGTGTGCATTTCTCTCACTCCACATCTAATGAATGGAATAGTCAGAGAGTCAACCTCCATTGAGAATGGGAAAATGAGCTACGGCTCTGAGCAGTGGGTGCCAGAGCCAGAGAAAAGAACCCTGATTCCTCAGCAAATAGAAATACCCGCCTTTTAGTGAAAATGTTTATGTCTGTTAACACAGGCTGAAATTACTACCACGCGGGCAGAACCTTTTCTTCATAACAACCATGAGCATCCCATGGCCACATGGAGTTTGGAAATCAGCAGGAGAAAACCTCCGGCTCTGTTTTGAGCCGGGAACTTTCTGATTTGACAAGTGTTAGCAGGAGCCAGCGAATGTTTTACGAGGATCACGGTGGTGAAGGTGTCACCATTTGAGTTAGAGCGCGAGCCCCTTCCAATAAAGAAAATCTTACAGCAGAGTCAAAGACTCCTTCGTGCTCTTTTTATCTCCATGATGGAGTGCACCTCAGGGAAAACTCGGAGTTAGAAACCGCTGGGAGTTTGTTGTGTTTCTGTGTTCAAGTGCTGGTTCCACTTTCTAAAGCTTTTTGTCCTCATTCCATCTCACCACAGTCCATTTGTTCTTGAGACTACAAATAAAAAAAAAAGGTAATTGAATATCAGTTTGGTGGTAAAATATCCATGATTCTGCACATGTGTAACCATCCTAAAGCTAAAATCAGTGGAAGTAACTGCATCCCATTGATGTCCCTGACCTTGACTCCCCTGCACTGATTCTAGGTGTTTCTAAATCAGAAGAAACGGGCCCTAGAATTTCCAGATTCTCAATCTAAAATTCAAACTGAGCATTTCTCTCTCATCTCTCCGTTGGTCAAGTGGGCAAGTGAGCAGAGAAGGTACTGAGGATGGGTTCTTCCAAGCCAACATAAAACCTGACATGCGCCCTGGCCAGCTGGCTCAGTTGGTTGGAACTTTAGTCCATACACTAAAGAGTCCAGGTTTGATTCCCAGTCAGGGCACATACCCAGGTTGTGGGTTCCATCCCCAGTCCAGGCCTATATGTGAGACAACCAATTGATGTTTCTCTCACACATCTCTCTCTCTCTCTCTCTCTCTCTCTCTCTCTCTCTCTCTCTCTCTCTCTCTTTCCCTCTCTCTAAAATCAATTAAAACATATCCTCCGGTGAGGATTATAAAAAAACCTGACATGGGATGATGAGCCGCATTCTGGAGGTGTCTTCTGGAATTGGCTATCTACTCTGCGTGTCCTCGGAACCAAATGAAATCAATCTGACCCTGCAGAGGTCAAATCTAGGCTTAGGCACATGTAGAGTTCAGATAGGTATTTCTCCCATGCGTAGGTGGAAGGAGTGTTGGATGAACAAAAACATAAGCAGATGGATGGGCCGATGAATACATAAAAAAATGGGGAGATGGCTAAATGGGTGGAGAGCTGCGGATAGGGACATAGATGAGGTCGCATTGCTAAGGGAACACAGAAAGGAGTGCTTAATACTGCCTGGTAGGAAGCAATAGAGAGGTTGTCAAGATAAAGTCATTAAATGTTATCGGAAGGAGATCCTTAGCAGAGAGAAAGGTTTGGAGCTTTTGAAGAGGGACTTGTATGAGAAAAAGTGGAGTTGAAGATGATTCAAAGACTGATGAGTGCTCCGCAGTGGCAAAGGATAAGGGCAATGAGAGATGAGAGTTCGTGCAGGAAAGGAGGATGTGCCAGCTACTCCATCACTACGTATTGCTTTTACCCCTCAGCACAGCTATCTTGTCACTGTAATACTGCCCCACTGGGTTTTTCAAATCCTTCTGTTAGGAGGAAACCTTTTCCTGTGTCAACTTATGTTTGAGTGGTTGGGGCTGCAAATTAATGAACAACAGACAAATTAACCGAAGAGAACTTTAACGTGCATGCAGGAGCACGCTAGGAGGAGTGGCCCTGAGCAGCCAGGAGTAATGGTTTGTAAGCCAGTTTAGTGGGACTTAGCTTTGGTGGGAAATATGGAAGGTTCTGTCAAGACCTGCAAAGGTCAAGAAGACTTCCATGGCCTGGGCTCCTGGCTGGGTGAAATTCGTCTCCACTCAGAGAATGCTGAGAGAATTTAAGGTTTTAACTATTGAGTCTTCAGGTTTTTGCTATCAGAACTGGACTATGCCATAAACTTTATTTCTATTCATTTCCATTTGGTACCTAAGAGGTATCCAAAGGGCAATTAATGGGTTCCTTGGAATGTTCCCATAGCAAACAGCAGACCCACCATTGTCAGCAGGCAAGCAACTACAAATTATTCCGATTGATCCCAAAAACTACACCAGGGCCGTTATTTTACACTGCACACTTGTTAGTAGTCACTAAATAAGACGATACTGAGATGGCAATATTTTTTTTTCAACTTTTCAAGTCTCAGGTCATTCCTTCCATTCTCCCAGAAACCTCAGGAAAGAACATCTGTCAGGAGCAAGTGACAAAAATCCCCAAACAATCAGAATGTCCTTCCATGTTTGTCTCACTTTACCTGCAACTCAACAGCTTTTCCGAGTGCATCAGCCAGCACAGGCAGTTGTTACATTATGCTGAAGGCGCATGATACCGATCCTGTTTAGCATCTATTTAAAAGGAAGTCTCACCCTGCAGATGTGATGGTTTGTCTATTCCGATGACACGGCTTTGTGAAGCCTGGAGGTGGTGGTGTTGGCCTGTCCCTCATATTCCCACACCTTCCCTGGTTCCAATCTTGTTTCCAAAAGGGAGGAGAATGCCAGCATTGCTTCCATTTCCAGCTAAAAAACAAAGAGAAGTTCTGACTCAAACTCAAGTTATCTTCTTCTCACCCTGGTCATGCCCTGCTCCATCCCATGAGAAAGTGGGTCTCTTTTCTGATCCAAACATTTGGAAACATGAAGCAAGTGTTTAGGGCAATTCTCAGTCATCTGACACCAAAATGTTCGGGGCAAAAGATCACGGGCCATCCAAACTGGGGACAGGGCTTCAGCTCCCCGAAGGCATCGGACCTTCCTCTGTTTCTCTTCTCCGTGTCCCAAAGCAGGCGACTCCCAGTTGCCACCACTAAACTGCCTCCATGCCCACCATTCTCTTCATCAAAGATGAAATATTTATGGATCAACTGCTTTGAGTAAGAGCAGGCCTTGACCTCCTGCAGAGCTGTGCTTTCAGCTTGAGAGACAAGACAAGTACCTTTGAAATATTTAGTAATGATACAAAGGCCAAATCAGGTGATTCAAGATAATAGCATCCCTTGGTTCAGAGAGGAGGAAGATCAATAAGACTGACAGGATTAGGAGAGGCTTTCTCACAGATATCAGACAGGGGATTCGCTTTCTAGAGACCAAAAGCAAGGGGGGAGAGGCCTTGGAGGGAGAGGCACAAGGAACAAGCCAAAATGAAAATGAGCAGATGGGGTTTTTGAAACTGGCTTGGAGAACCATCAAGGTTATCTGGAGCCAGAAAGACATATGCTGGGACACCATAGGAGGAGGAATGCCGGGGAAACAGTCCGACACCCACTGGAAGAGCCTCCTGACTTACTGACAGAGGCTCAGCCCTCATTTCTCTCAGGCAGAAGCTCTCACAGGACATTCTACTCTAAAGCTGTTACTGGCTTATTTCTTCCAAAGATCTTAAAAAAGGATCAGAGAATCTAATTATGAATAACTTAAGCACTTCATTTTATTGAAGGGAGCAAGAACTCAAAATAACTCTTTAGGCATATCCTGATCAAAAAAGAATTATTCTAATGGTGCAAATTTGCTTCAAGGCACTCAGATGAGAGAAAGGTCACATGCTTTCTTTTTCCTAAATCAAATCACATCTAGTTAAACAGAACGGGGTGGTGGGGGGGTCCTAGAAACAGACCCACAAATTGGCGTTCATTTCATTGACAGAGGTAACATTACAGTCACAAGGAAAAGATGGTCCTTTTAGTAAGTAGTACAGGTCAGTTGAATAGTTATATTTTCAAAAATGAGTCTTACCCTCTCACATCATACGCCAAGAGCTGATTCCACTTACATACCTAGAAGATTACACATAAAGGGAAATCAGTCTGACCTTGGAACAGGCAAAGATTTCATAAAATAATACAGCAACACACTGACAAGAAAAAGTTTGATAAACTGGAATTGATGAAAATTAAGAGCTTTTGTTAATTAAAGTTACCATTAAGAGAGTGAATATGAACTCACAGAGAGGGAGTTAATTTTCAATGCATATAGCTAATGAAGAAGTTGGATCCAGAATATGTAAAGAACTTCTTCAAATCAGTAAGAACAAGACAGGCAAGCCAACAGCACAATAAAAAAAAATGTGAACAGGTAACTCGTTCATTGAGAAGATAGCCAAATGGTCAGTAAACATGTGAAAAGTCCCTCAAATACATTAATGATCTGGGAAATGCTAACTGAATGTACAATGAAATAAATACCATCGTACATCAGAACGGGTAACATGGAAAAGTGCCAGGTGTTGGCAAGCATATGCAACAGCTGGACTTCACACCGTGCTGGGAGGGGGGTAAATTTATACAACCCCTTTAGAAAACTATTGGATACCATTTACTAAGGTTGGCCATATACAAACCCCATGACCCAACAATTCCAATTACTCCCAGTATTTTCCAAAAAGAAATGAAAATATGCCCACACAAAGACTTATAGTCAAATTTTTATAGCAGCTTTATTCATAATAGTAAAAACCTAAAAACAATCAAATGTCTACCAATGGGGGGAAAATAAACAAATTGTAATATATTGCTATAATGGAATGTTGCTCAGCAACTAACTACTGACATATATTAAAAAATACACATATAAAGATGTAGATTACATTGTAATGACAAATAAAATTCTGGAACTAATCTAAATGCTTATATATATATATTAAATGTTTAAACAAATTATGATACTCAGTGGAATACTACACAACAGTTAAAAGAAATAAGATAAAATTGGAAGTGTTGACAAGGAAAGAGGTCCAAGATAAAATAACTGGAAAGCTCAAGAACAGAACAACATGTATAGTATTTTTCATTCATGTTAAAAATATACATTATGTATGTGAAAACTTTCTGCAAGGGCACCTGAAAACAGGTAACTGTGGTTAGCTCTGGGGAAGGATCTGGGGCTGGGGTGTACAGTGGCCAACTGGCCACCGAGGCCAACCTAGTCTAGAGTGAAAGGACCTCACTTTCCCTGGCACACCTTTTGTATTGGTTAAATTTTTTATCATAAGCATATTAGTTTCTTAGTTTAAGAGATTTGATTAAATAAAATACAAAGTTCTCTATAATTCCCTTTCTAATTAAAAAAAAAAAGGATGTAGTGGTAATCCTGGTCAAACTTAATAATTTGAGTTCTAAGATGTGGTAAACAGAATAATCCCTGGAACCTGTGAATGTCATCTTCTATGAAAAATGTGCCTTTGCAGATGGAAGTTAAGGCTCTTGAGATGGGGCACTACCTGGGTTAGCTGAGAGGGCTCTAAAGGTAACTAATCACAGTATCCTTGTAAGAGGAAAGCAGAGAAGGAGAAAGCAAGGTAATGGCAGACACCAGGACTGGAGCGATATGCTTTCAAGATGGAGACAGGAGCCCTAACCATTTTGACTCAGTGGATAGAGCATCGGCCTACAGACTCAAGGGTTCCAGGTTCGATTCCAATCAAGGGCATGTACCTTGGTTGCGGGCACATACCCAGTAGGGGGTGTGCAGGAGGCAGCTGATCGATGTTTCTAACTCTCTATTCCTCTCCCTTCCTCTCCGTAAAAAAATCAATAAAATATATTTTTTTTAAAAAAAAAGATGGAGATAGGAGTCACAAGGTCACAGGCAGAGAGGATAGAGGTGGTCGCCAGAACCTGGAAAAGGCAAAGAAACAAATTCTCCCCCAGAGAATTCCTGGGGAGATCCACATTGATCACAACCTGCTGAAACCCATTTTAGACTTCTGGCTGCTACATCTGTAAGAGAATAAATTTGCATCATTTTAAGCCACCACGTCTGTGGTAATTTGTTAAAACATTCACAGGTGATTAATACATAAGATAAGATTGTCAAGTGCTGGAAAGGAATAAGTCCAGTCTTCCTAGACACGGCTACGTTGGCAAAGCCTTGCCACACAGGGAATCCGAGCATCTGATGTAAACCAGACTCACAGGCCTAGCTACTTCAAGATCGCGCCACCCAAACCTCCATGATGAGAATTTTATTTCTACAGCCCATTACCTTCACCACGGACATTAACTGGCTCTGGGTACAAAGTTTTGGAACTCAAAGATTGAATTCTGAAGCTGAATACAATTACTTTGCTTGGAAAACAATCCAACACAGATTTATAAATCAATACATACGCACTGACTCAAGCTCAAACTTTGGCCAATGTCTGTGACGGTTAAGGTCATTAACAAATGTGGGTCTTAATGAGGTTATTTTTTAATATCAACTGAAAGCACATCTGTGTTCAGCCTGAGATCTTCTTGTTTTATTACCATTTTCACTAAAAGTTAATGGGAAGTACATGACAAGTCTTCAAATATGTGGGAATTAAGCAGTTGTATTAATTAATAAAATTACTCTCCATTTGATAGTATAAATCAATTTGAGGTGTACTAATCATTGTCCAGTTTGTGATACTAATCTTAGGTGACCTTTCACCCTAACATAAAGTTGTCCAGAGATGCAATACCTATGTACATTTATTCAAAAGATTTTCTCAGGTGTATTGGTATGGGGGGCAGGGAGGTGAATGCATAGACATGTTAGGATTATCCTACCAACTTAGTTTGTAAATTCTCTTTTTAAAGTACTACCTATGTTTTAACCTCTCTTGTTAAAAAGATAAATCTAGGAAAGAGAGAGGCTTTAAAAGCCAGACTTTCTAGTGGTGAATTTTCACCATCATCTTAGTAATTAATTTCAAGTTCTCTTTCTCCCTATCTCCCTGTCTCCCTCTCTCTGTCTCTTCCTCTCCCCCTTCTCATAGGTATTTCAGTATTTCAGTCTTTTCAAATTTGTCTGTAAAGGAATGAGGACATGCGGGTTTCTAGGGCATCCCCTCTGGAATGGTTCTGATTTTTATAAAAGGGAAGCAGAGAGGTGTATGTAAGGTAGGGTTAGAGAGGGAGAAATTTGTCAAGAAATTCACTCCATCCACACTTATGACATGCACCATGAGGATCAAAACATGTGTGTGTTGACAAGGTTTGTGCAAGAGTTGTCACTTCGGTGCAGCTTCCACAGACAAAACAAAGTTCCTTCTCCCACATCCTTCACCTTCTTAGGTCTTTCTTGTTCTTGCCTCCAAGAACATCTAGACTCAAGACATCTGGACTCTGACTCAATCCCCATACAGGGCCCTCTGCATTTTCAGCTAACAATCTCCGACTGCAGGCAGGATGGGATGAGGTCATAAAACAACAACAGCATCAACAGCACTTGTATCCTGGCCTCGGGAGGACTGTCCACTTAACATGCTCCAAGAAGCACTTGTTGACTCTGTTTTTGATAGGGAGAAGCATTTTTAAAATAGTTCCCTAACATAGAGGGTTATGCAAAGAAGGAAGAGGAGGAGGAGGAGGAGGAGGAGGAGGAG
>PVJC01049905.1:0-11994 GCA_004026665.1 Murina feae
CTTCTCCTTCTCCTTCTCCTTCTCCTTCTCCTTCTCCTTCTCCTTCTCCTTCTCCTTCTTCTTCTTCTTTTTATTCCAGATGAATTTTTGCAGTTTGTTCTAGGTCTTTGAAATATGTCATTGGTATTTTAATGGGAAGTGTGTTGAATTTATAGATTGCTTTGGGTGGTATGGGCATTTTAATGATGTTGATTCTACCAATCCATCAACATGATATGTTCTTCCATCTGTTTATGTCTTTCTCTATATCTTTTTTTCAGTGTCCTGTAGTATTCCGGGTGCAGGTCTTTTACCTCCTTAGTTTATTTCTAACTATCTTAATTTTTTTTTTGATGCAATGGTAAATGGGATTTTTTTAAAATCTCTCTTTCTCTATGTTTACTATTGGTATATAAAAATGTGATAGATTTCTGGATGCTAATTTTGTATCCTGCTACATTGCCAAATTCATTTATTAAATCTAATAATTTTTGATGGAGTCTTTAGGGTTTTATATGTACAATATCATGTCATCTGCAAAAATGACATTTTTGCATCTTTTTTTCCAGTTTGGATACTTTTATTTTTTCTTCTTGTTTAATTGCTATGGCTAGCATTTCCAGTACTATGCCAAACAGGAGTGGTGAAAGTGGTAAGCCCTGTATTGTCACTGATACAGCTCATAGGGCAATAGAAACTAAAGAGAAAATAAACAAATGGGACTAAATAAAAATAAAAATCTTATGCAAAGAAAAAGAAACCATCAACAAAACAACAAGAAAACCCACTGCATGAGAGAACATATTTGCCAATATTATCTCTGATAAGGGTTAAACTCCAGGATTTACAGGGAACTTATACAACTTAACAAAAGGAAAATAACCCAATCGAAAAATGGGCAACAGACCTAAATAGATACTTTCCAAAAGAAGACATAAGGAAGGCCAAGAGACATATGAAAACATGCTCAAAGCCATTAATCATCTGAGAGATCAAATCAAAATGACAATGAGGAACCATCTCACACCTGTCAAAATGGCTATCATCAACAAATCAATAAATGACAAGTGCTGGTGAGGATGTGGAGAAAAAAACCCTCGTGGAATGTTGGTGGGAATGCAGACTGGTGCAGCCACTGTGGAGAATAGTATAGAGTTTCCTCAAAAAATTAAAAATGCTACACTATGGTAAAAAAAGAAGGAATTCTTACCATTTGCAACAGTATGGATGGACCTGGAGAGCATTATGCTAAGCGAAATAAGCCAGTCAGAGAAAGATAAATATCACATGCCCTCATTCATTCATGGAATATAATGAACAACATAAACTGATGAACAAAAACAGATCCAGAGACATAGAAGCATCGATCAGACCGTCAAACCTCAGAGAGAAGGTAGAGAAGGGTGGGGATAAGGGGGAAAGATCAACCAAAGGACTTGTTTGCATGCATATAAGTCTAACCAATGGACACAGACATCGGGGGAGAGGGGATGAGGGCATGAGTGGGGGGGTGGGAGGGTATTGGGTGATTAGGACACATATGCAATACCTTAATCAATAAAGAAAAATATATAATCTAATAAAAGACTAATATGCAAATTGACCCTCACTCTGTTACATCCACAAGCCATGCCCACAAGCAACATCCACCGATCGACTGATCAAAAGCAAGTTAACTCAACTCAGATGGCAGCAGCCACAAAGCTGGAGTTGCCCTGGGCAATGGAGGAAGCCAGGGCCCTGAAAGCCCTGAGTTCTACTCAAGGCTACAAAGTTTCAATTATAGAAGATAAACCCCAGATACCTATGGGGCTGGGACCTTGGGTTGCCCGAGGCAACCCAGGCTTCAAGCGGGGGACCAAGGCAACCAAGTTTCAATTATAGAAGTTAAATAAATCCTAGATAGCTGCTTTCAGCCAGGCATCCCAGTAGGAGCTGAACTCTGAAGGGGCTATGGGCAGCCTGAAATGTCCATCAGCCCCTCACCCAGGCTGGCCAAGCACGTCAGCAGGTGGACATCCCCCGAGGGGTCCAAGACTGCTAGAGGGCACAGGCCGGGCTGAGGGACCCCTCCGAGTGCACAAATTTTTGTGCACCGGGCCTCTAGTTTTAAATATAAAAATAATTTGGCTTAAAAAAAATACAACTAAAAATGGAACTCCCATTTGACCCAGTGATCCCACTTCTAGGAATATATCCCAAGAAACCAGAAACCCCAATCAGAAAGGACATATGCATCCCTATGTTCATAGCAGCACAATTTACCATAGCTAAGATTTGGAAACAGCCTAAGTGCCCATCAGCAGATGAGTAGATTAAAAAACAGTGGTAGATCTACACAATGGAATACTATGTTGCAGTAAAAAAGAAGGAATTCTTACCATGGATGGAACTGGAGAGCATTATGCTAAGTGAAATAAGCCAGTCAGAGAAAGATAAATATCACATGATCTCACTCATTTGTGGAATATAATGAACAACATAAACTGATGAACAAAAACAGATCCAGAGACAGAGAAGCATCAATCAGACCTCAGTCAAACCTCAAAGAGAACATGGGGAGGATGGGGATAAGGGGGAGAGATCAACCAAAGAACTTGTATGCATGCATATAAGCCTAACCAATGGACACAGATGGACCAGGGGGGTGAGGGTATAAGTGGGGGATGGGGAGGGGGGAGGGGCAATGGGGAAATAAGGACACATATATAATATCTTAATAAAGAAAAAAAACAGTTGTAAAAAAAAAACAACTAGCCTCTTTAAATTCTAAGTTGTATCATTCTTTGTGTCAAAATTTTTAGGTATAGCTCTTAAATCCTTTTGTTTTTCACTTAGCATTCACAGTGGGACTTGGAATATGGAAATCCCAGTTTCTCTCATTCCTTCGGCTGCAGTGTTCACTACAGCAGAGAACCCAGAGTTACCAGTATGCCTGCTAACGTGTCAATGCATCAAACAAAGAGGTTCCTAAGTAGACACCTAGGGATTTGAGTGAAAGAAAAATTGTCTTGGTATTGCTAAGGGGATGAGCTACCACAGTCAACGGGAGGGAATTATGGGTAAGAGGATGTGCCTGACTAAATATAAAGTCCATGAAGGCACATTGCAGTTAAAGATCACTCCTTAGAAAGCCCCCTTGAAAGTGAACCTCTGAAGGGATGAGCCAAGCAGCCTGCTCTGCCCCTGGTAGGGCCTCTGCTGGATACAAATGAAAAGGACAGAGCAGTCAGCTGGGGCTGCCTTCTCCTCTTCTTTTCGTTAGTGCCCCTTGCCCCACTGGGCACACCTCAGTCTAGTACAACTAACCTCAATACTCAGCTTAGCTCTCTCACGTGGGGCTCACTTTTGTTCACTCCAAACCATCCTGCTTATGTGTTGTTGGATTATAGTCCTATAGAGTGATTGGCCCAAACCTGTGTATTCCAAGGAATATTAGTGAGGAGAAGGAGAGTAGTGTTTCTTGAACACCTATTGTGTGAAGGAGATTAAGTCTTTTATGTGAAGTCATATTTAATTCAAACAAGAAATTATCTCCCACTTTCAGAGGAAGTAAACCTATTGATTTTAGACCATATAGAAATATATATTAGTACTTCTACCAACCCCCCAATACATCACTAGTAGTTTTGTCCATTAACTAGTAGTTTTGTTTGTTTGTTTGTTTGTTTGTTTTCTGCAGGACCCTCCTCCTCATCACACTTGTTATTCATTACCATGCAATATCTGTCAACTTTGACACCATTTCAGATGTGCCTATTTGATGCATAGCATCGCCATTCTCTACTTTCTTTGCAATACCCATCAATTACATTTTCAATCAACAAAAATATATTGAATGACTGCTAAGTATTATTACATTAGATTCTGAGACTATTAAGAATAATTAGATTTAGCTTGTGCCACCCAGGAGTCAACAGAGACATGTAATCCAGTAAAAAGTGATACAGTAGAGTAAATACAATGAGAAAAGCAGAGGCAGAGGTAGGGTTTGTGGAACCAGAAGCTTAGCAATTTGGAGTGTACTCTCTAAGAAAAATAATATAAAATTTCAAATAAAAATTAGCTTTGAATACTAATAATAAAATATCCAAATACAATACAAAGTATTTTAAAAGAATGAATTGCTGCCCTAACTGGTTTGGCTCAGTGGATAGAGTGTCGACCTGCAGACTAAGGGGTCCCGGGTTCAATTCCGGCCAAAGGCATGTACCTTGGTTGTGGGCACATCCCCGGTGGGGGGTATGTAGGGGGCAGCTGATCAATGTTTATCTCTCATCAATGTTTCTAACTCTCTATCCCTCTCCCTTCCTCTCTGTAAAAAATCAATAAAATATATATTTAAAAAAAGAATGAATTGCTTATACATAATAAAATTTAGAAAAATAACCTGTGGTATTAATAATTAACAGACACCTGTTTAATATATTTTCACTACATTTTTACTGCAAATTATTTTATTTCCTTTTTGTATGACGTCAGTTTTATAGAATATAATCTAGGTAGATATATAATCTAATATTTGTTCTAGTAACTTTATCCAAGCTATTTATTCTTATTTGATATAGAAAAGTTTATTTTACCTGCACAACTTCTTACTGGTAATACCATGTAAATTTTAGGTTTGCCTTAAGTTTAGAAAAAAATGTTTCAAGAGTATTTGGTGTATGAACTATGAGATTCGAAAGAATTTCCCTAGACTAGCTTCCAGTTCCTCACTTATCAAAACTTGCTTCCACTTAGCTACATAAATACTCCTTTCTGCCACTAAGTATCCATCCATCTGTGACACAGCTTGGCCCCTGTGCCTTTTAGTCATGATGCCAATTCATCTGTCATGGAGAGAAGTTCAAAGACTCTGAGAAGTCGTTCTATGCTATAGACTAAAATGACAGTTGAATAATCTAATCTAATCTAATAAAAGAGTAATATGCAAATTAACCATCACTCCAAGACACCTAAGCCATTCCCACCAGCCAATCAGAGCAGTTATATGCAAATTAACCCATCCAAGATGGAGGCTGACAGTCATGGAGCTAGAGCAAACAGGAGGCTTCCGTTGCAACCTGCCTGCCTAGGCTGGCTGGGCCTCTGCTCCAGGCAACAATGTTTCAATTATAGAAGCCACAGAGCTGAAGCAAACAGGAGGCTTTTATGCCTGCCTAGGCCTCTGCTCAAGGTAACAAAGTTTCAATTATAGAAGATAAATAAACCTCAGAAACCAGATTCCAGCCAGCCATGCTGGGACGTTGGGTCAATGGGAGCTGTGGCCAGCCTGAAAATGGCCCTCAGTCCCTCACCCAGGCTGGCCTCACCCCCATGGGGTGAGGGTACCAACTGGGGGGGCTTGTCCAGCCTGCAAACAGCCATCATCCCTTCAACCAGGCTGGCCAGGCACGCCAGCAGGTGGACATCTCCTGAGAAGTCCCAGACTGCAATAGGGCACAGGCTGAGCTGAGGGACCCACCCGAGTGCACAAATTTTTGTGCACCGGGCCCCTAGTTATAAATAAGCCAAATGGAATGCATTCCTGACCCAACTTCCCTTTAGGTGGATTCTTAAAATGCCCATGCCACCCTAACAGTGTCAATAAGTGGGGAGAAAAGACAGAAGTTAGAATACAAAGAGGCATCAGACCAAGGTTAAAATACCTGATTTATGTTCATTTTTAAAAGTACTGTTGGCCAGTGTGGCTCAGTGGATACAGCATCAGCCTGGGGACCGAAGGGTCCCGGGTTAGATTCCGGTCAAGGGCACGCACCTCTATCACATGCTCTGCCTTGTCCCAGGCTTCTCCCTGGCCCAAGCCCTGGTCAGGGCTCTGTAGGAGGCAACCATTCGATGTGTTTCTCTCACAATGATGTTTCTCTCTGCCTTCCCCTCTCTCCTTCACTCTCTCTAAATCAATAGAAAAATATCCTAGGGTGAGGATAAAAAGAGAAGTAAATATTGTCTGGAGTGCTGGCTCCTGGGCTGGCTCCTGGCCTGTGGGGTTACTGTATGTCTCCTCTAAGCCGTGTGTTCCAAGGGCACCAGAAAACATGTATTAGAGTTTATGAGCCTCCCTTCACGGACACATACAGCAACGGCACTGGGTACCAGGCTGCTGCAGGAGAAGGTGGCTGCTCCTCCAGTCGGTCTGTGATGGGAGAAAGCTGAGAAACTGCTCCAAGTGCCTCTGCCGTCCACCACAGCCCTCTCCTCGCCTTCCCAATCAGTTGTTCTGCAAACTGTAATTCCTTGTTTAATCTCTTGGGAAGTTATCAAAGCTCACATTCCAGCTTGAGTCTCAAACACAAAGGAAAACATGTGACTCAGTTTCCTCCTGCTGTGCTGCCATGTTTCTTTCTCATTTATAACAGCATTAACTAATATTGTTCTTTGATTTGTGGCTATGGTACAGCTTTCTTCTGAGGATTACCACCATTTTGCTAGGTTGTGGGGTGTTTTGGTTTTGTTTTTCTTTCTTTCTTTTTTTAAGTTGGACTTTTAATTTCTGTATTGGGAGAAATTTCTCTAAGGATCAGTTTCTGGTTTGAAGATTGGACTTTTTTTTTCCAGATTCTGTTCTGTCCCAATACTAACATGAAGGCCCTAACTGGTTTGGCTCAGTGGATAGAGCATTGGCCTGTGGACTGAAGGGTCCCAGGTTAGATTACGGTCAAGGGCATGTACCTTGGTTGCGGGCACATCCCCAGTGGGGAGTGTGCAGGAGGCAGCTGATCGATGTTTCTCTTTCATCGATGTTTCTCTTTCATCGATGTTTCTAACTCTCTATCCCTCTCCCTTCTTCTCTGTAAAAAACCAATAAAATATATTTTTAAAAATACTAACATGAAGTCAAATAATTTTTGTGTCCCAGTTTTACAGTCTACCTGCTCTCAGCACCCAGCTTGATTGTATAAAAATAAATAATTTTCATTAAAAATGTAATTAAAATTTACTACAGTAAATAAAATAGAAGTTTAGGAAAATGGAACACAACAAAAGAGGATTATTATGAAATCAATAAAAGCAATAATAAAAAATTATAAACTTAAAAATTAACTCACAGACCACCTATTCTTTGAGGCTTTGCTGCTCTTAATTGACAAAGTTTCTTCTCTCTCCCTGCCCAAGGCTCTCTTATGAGTATTCTTCTCTGATTAAACAGGTGATGTAATGAGACATGTTAGAATAATGTCAATTTTTCAGTATCTACGGTCATTAAAATAAAGGAAGAATTTATCATTCTTTGTTCTACCACCAGTTGAGGGAGGAAGTCACTACATCTATTCAGATCAAGAAGATAAGACCATGTCGAACTAAAAGAATAATAAAAATTCTCTGGGTTATCTTTGTGAGTGACACACTTCTCATCTACCAGTGATTAAGCAGTGTCTGGCTGTTGTGACTGAGCCCAGTTAAAATGACCATATTATCCAAAGCAATATACAGATTTAATAAAATTCACATCAAAATCACATGTCATTTTTAAAGAAATATAACAAAAAATCATCAGATGTGTATGGAACCATAAAACACCATGAATAGCCAAAGCAATCTTGAAAAAAAAAAGAATGCAGCTGGAGGTAAACAACATAAAAAATGAATGAGTCAAAGAGGAAATAAAGGTGAGCTCAAATATATAGAAAGACAAATGATAATGACAATGCTACATATCAAAACTTCTGGGATGCAGCAATAGCTATAACAAGAGGGAAGTTAATATCACTACAGGCTTTGCTCAAGAAACCAGAAAAATCCCAAGTAAACAACCTAACATTACATCTTAAAGAACTAGAAAAAAAAGAAGAAATGCAACCCAAAGTCAGCTTACAAAATAATAAAATATTGAGCAGAATTGAATAAAATAGAGAATAAAAAGACTATACAAAATATTAATACAACAAAGAGCTGGTCCTTTGATAAGATTATTAAAATTAAACCCCTGGTTAGACTTCTAAGGAAAGAAAAGATTCATATAAACAAAATCAAAAATTAGAGAGAAGTCACCACGAACATTACAAAGGATCACACCAGAGTATTATGAAAAACTACATATTACCATATTCAGTAACTTAGAAGAAATGAAAAAGTTACTAAAAATACATAACCTTCCTAGATTGAATCATGAAGAATTAGAAAATCTAAATAAACTGATCAGTAGTGAGGAAAACAAAACAGCCTTCAGAAAACTCCCCAAAAATAAAAGTGCAGCCCTAACCGGTTTGGCTCAGTGGATAGAACGTCGGCCTGTGGACTGAAAGGTCGGAGGTTCGATTCCAGTCACGGGCATGTACCTTGGTTGTGGACACATCCCCAGTGTGGGATGTGCAGGAGGCAGATGATCGCTGTTTCTCTCTCATCGATGTTTCTAACTCTCTATCCCTCTCTTTTCTTCTCTATAAAAAAAAAATCAATAAAATATATTTAAAAAAATAAAAATAAAAGTACAGGACCAGAAGACTTAACTTGTGAATTCTACCAAACATTAAGAAAGGATTTGAAACCTAGTCTTCTCACTCTTCCAAAAAAAAAAAAAAAAAATTGAAGAAAAGGCAATACTTCCTAACATATTTTATGAGACCAACCCAACATAACCCTGATACCAAAACCTGTCAAGAATAACACACACAAAAGAAAACTGCAGACCAATATCTCTGATGAACATAGATACAAAAATTGTCAATAAGATACTAAGAAAATAAAATACAACTATACATAAAAAAATACACCACTATCAACTGGGGGTCATTCCAGGGGCACAAGGATGGTTCAACATATGCACATAGATTAATGTAATACATCATATTCACAAAAGAAAAGATAAAAATTATGTACTCTTAGCAATAGATGCAGAAGAGTATTTGATAAGATACAACATTCATTTATGCTTAAGACATTTAATAAAATAGGTGAAGGAAAGAACCTCAATATAACAAAAGACATATATGACAAACCCTCAGCCAGTATCAGACTCAGTGGTGAAAAACTAAAAGCTCATCCTGGTCAGCGTGGTTCAGCTGGTTGGGTATGAGAGGTTGCTGGTTTGATTCCTGATTAGGGCGCATGCCCAGATTATGGGCTCAATCCCTAGTATGGATGCAGCCAATCAATGTTCCATTCTCACGCTGATATTTTTCTCTCTCCCTCTCCCTTCCACTTTCTCTCTACAATTCAATAAAAATGTTATTTAAACATTGTTATTTTTAAAAAGCTAAACATATGTTTAGCTTTTCCTCTAAAATCAGGAATAAGACAGGATGCCCACTCTCATCACTCTTATTCAATACTAGAGGCCCGTTGCAGGAAGATTCCTACAAAAATAGGGCTTCCTGAGCCAGAGCAAAGCAGAGAAGGGAGCGAAGCCCTCCTCGGCTCCCTCCCCTCTCAGCCACCTGGACTCCCTCCCCTCTCCACTGCCTCGGCTCCTAACCTTCTCCCTCCCTTCTCTACCATCTCCGCTGCTTTGGCTCTGTTTCCTTCTCTGCTGCTTGGCTCCCTTATGCAGCACTTGGCTTCCTTCTACACTGTCTTTAGTCTTTGTTCTGTGCCTGTGTATGCAAATTAACTGTCTTCTTTGTTGGGTTAATTTGAATATCACTCTGATTGGCTGGTGGGCATAGCAGAGTGACACCAATTTGCATGTTACTCTTTTATAGATGTAGATAGTTCTTGAAGTCCTAACCAGAACAGTAAGGCAAGAAAAATAAATAATAGTCATCTAAATTGGAAAGGACGAAGTAAAATTATCACTTTTTGCAGGTGGCATGATTCTACACATAGAAAACCCTAAAGATCACACACACACACACACACACACACACACACACACACACACACAAAGACAAACTATTAAACAATTACAAAATCAATGTACAAAAATCAACTGCTTTCCTATATATTAACAATGAAACTTCACAAAATAAATGAAAACAAAAAACACAAACCACAATTCCTTTTGCAATTGCAACCAAAAGAATAAAAATCTAGGAATAAACTTAACAAATGATGTGAAAGATCTATATACTAAAAATTACCAAGCATTATTAAAAGAGACTGAAATGGAAATATATTCCATGTTCATGGATTGGTAGAATCAACATAGTTAAAATGGCCATATTACCCAAAGCAATATACAGATTTAATAAAATTCACATCAAAATCACAATGTCATTAGATAGATAGATAGATAGATAGATAGATATAGATAGATATAGATAGATATAGATATATAGATATAGATATAGATATAGATATAACAAAAAAATCATTAGATTTGTATGGAACCACAAAAGACCATAAATAGCAACATCAATCTTAAAAAAAAAAATGAAGTTGGAGGTATCACACTACCTGACTTTAAATTATATTACAGAACTATAATAATAAAAACAGCATGGTATTGGCAGAAAAACAGATCACTGGAACACAATTAGAGCTCAGAAATATATCTGCATTTATATGGGTAGAACATTTTCAACAAAGGAGGCAAAAGAAAGCTTCTTCAATAAATGGCGCTTGGAAAATTAGAAAGGCACATGCAAAAGAATGAAACTATATTAGTTTATCCCCAAGTACGAAAATTAATTCAAAGTGGGTTAAAGACCCCAGTATATTTGAAACAATAAGTTACATAGAAGAAAGCATAGGTACTATTGACCTTTATCATAAAGAACATTTTATGGATTAGACCCCAAAGGCAAAGGAAGTAAAGGCAAAAATAAATGAATGGGACTCTGTCAAAATAAAAAACTTTCACACAGCAAAAGAAACCAACAACAACACAAAAAGGCAGCTGACAAAATGTGGGGTGATCTTTATACACAACAGCTCAGTGCATGGGTGGGGACTGGCCAGCCTGTCCTGATGGGGAACCTGGATCATGGGAGTGGGGAGTCCCCATTGGAGGCAGGGCTGGCCAGTGCAAGGGGCTGCAGTTGTTCTGGTCTTTGCTGTTCAGTTTCTGGGTTTTTATTACGCAGGACTAGTGGCCAGATGCACAAAATTCATACATGGGGTGGGTGTCCCTCAGCTCAACCTGCACCCTCTCCAATCTGGAACCCCTTGGGGGATGTCCAACTGCTGGTTTAGGCACAGACATCTCTCTCACAATCCAGAACCACTGGTTCCTAACTGCTTGCCTGCCTGCCTGCCTGATTGCCTTTAACCACTTCTGCCTGCCAGCCTGCTCGTCTGCTAACCACTTCCCTGCCAGCCTGATTGTCCACAACTCTCTGATTGATGCCTAACAGCCCTCCCCTGCTGGTCTGATTTCCCACAATTGCCCTCCCCTTCTGTGACCCATCTCCTCTGACAAGACCCACCTCCTCTGTGAGCGGTGACAGAGAACTAGGATTGGCTTCCTCCACACTGTGTGGAGCTGTGGAACCCCCAGGTCTCACTGCATGGAGCAGCCTCCAGGTCCTGCCTGGCTGTGCGCATGGCCATCTTGTGGCGGCCATCTTGTGACAACACCGCAAGGAAGGGCCAACTAGGCTTTTATTAGTATAGATTTCGTAAAAACTTGATTATATTTTAAAGTCAAACCAAAATAACATGAACTTATTCAAGCAAACCCAGGGGGAAAATACATGTATATTCTATTTGAATAACTTCAAAAGACATTAACTGCTTCTTAGATTTTAATATCAAATAGCTTCCCAGATTACATGATCTTGAAGAAAACATTTAAGACACCTTTTATTTTTTACTCTATACATAAACAGTATCTATCTATATAAAAGCCCAACGACCTGAACAGTGGAACAACCAGAATGACCAGTGGCTATGATGCACACTGCAGCAGCCAACCAGCTGATCTGAGCCCCGATCGGCTACCCCTCAGGCGGCCGGAGTCCGGATCAGCCCCAAGGGGAGCAGGGAGCGGGCTTAAGCCATCAGTAGGACACCCCTGAGGGCTCCCAATATGTGAGAGGGGGCAAGCTGGGCTCAGGAACCCCCCCAGTGCACGAATTTAGTGCACTGGGCCCCTAGTACATTCAATACAATTCTTTCCAAATATTAATGGTG
>PVJC01049906.1:0-12000 GCA_004026665.1 Murina feae
ATATATATATATATATATATATATATATATATATATATATATTGCTGATCATTAGAGATCATCCAATTCAATGGTTTTTAAGCTGCACTCTGAGGAGTTTCCTCAGGGCCTGCAGAGAGAGCTGGGGTTCTAAATACCTTCCTTCTTTTTTTTCTATTTCTTTGTCACCTAGAAATGGAATCACTGGAACTAGAATAGGTGAAAATTCAACTTTAGTAGATCATATCAAACTGCTTTCCAACAGAGTTGCACTAATTACACTCCCATCAACAACGTGTGCCATCCAGGCTCTGACACTTGGTATTATTAGATTTTTAAATTTTTGACAGTTGAGTGTAAAATTAATGCCAACTGAGATCTTGATTTGCATTTCCTTGATCTTTTTTTTTAAAATAAATTTTATTGATTTTTTTACAGAGAGGAAGGGAGAGGAATAGAGAGTTAAAAATATCGATGAGAGATAAACATTGATCAGCTGCCTTTTGCACACACCTTACTGGGGATGTGCCCACAGCCAAGGTACATGCCCTTGACCGGAATCGAACCTGGGACCCTTCAGTCCGCAGGCCGATGCTCTATCCACTGAGCAAGACTGGCTAGGGCTTCCTTGATCTTTAAAAGTGCTGAACATTTTTTTCTCAACTCTATGGTCTAAAATATTTTCACCTATACTTCCCACTAAGGGTTCTAAAGCTTTGTTTTTGACATTTAAGTTCATAATCTATAATCTTTTCAAAAATTAAAGTCTAAAAGAGATTTACCTATAATTCCACTAAAGATTTTAAGGTGTTTTTTGTTTGTTTGGTCATTTAAGTCCTTAATCTGGAATTGATTTGGGGGGGAACGGTGGGGGGGGGGGGCATGGTCATTTTCACATATCAGCAATCATTTATCAAATACTTTTTGCCAACAATAAACTAAAATGCTTTCAATAATAATAAAAAGTAATATTAATAGCAGTTAACAGTTATTGAGCTCTTAGTATGTGTCAGGCACTGTCCTAACCATGTTACAAGGATCATCCTAATCATTCCTCCCCATATTTCTATGGGCTAGATCCTATTCTTAACCCTATTTCAGACTTTAGGATAATGTCCCCCAGGTCCTCACAGCTAGTGAGTAGCAGAGCTGGGTGTGCTCTCTGACTCCAGAACCTGTACTGCCTCCCATATCAGAGGTTTTCATATCTTCTTTTTCCAATTCGAAAGTACTCTCTGCCACAGATTTTTCTTTGCTTTTTCTTTTTTTCTTTTTTTCATTATTTTGTCATCAAGGATGGAAATAAATAATTCATGTTGGGGCTAATGATGTTTAAAATGTTTCCCTTTCTCAAGGTATCATCACAATTTCTACAACAGGCAATTGGGGTCTTATGCACCTTCCTTTTTAGATTAAGCATCTTGTCCTTTTTCTGTCTTTTGCATTAGGCTTCCTTTTTTGAAAATATATTTTTATTCATTTCAGAAAGGGAAAGGGAGAAAGAGATAGAAACATCAATGATGAGAAAGAATCATTTTAGGCTGCCTCCTGCACACCCAACACTGGGAATCAAGCCCTCGGCCCGGGCATGTGCCCTGACTGGGAATTGAACCATGACCTCCTGGTTCATAGGTCAATGCTCAACAACTTTTCGCTGTCATCAGAAGAATGTTGCTTTAATATGTTTGGAAATTATTAATATAATATAAACCTCTCATTTCATGGAAGAGAAACTGTGGCCCAGAAAGATGAAGAGACTTGCTTAAAGGCACACAAAGCGAGGGCCAGACCAGACTCCGAGCTTCCAGATTGCCCATCTCATGTTCTCTCAAATGAGGCCCACTGCCCCTCTTTGGAACTCCCACAGTAAGGTTGAAAAATAGAGATGTTTCCAGCTAAAAAACCTCAAAATGGGGCTCTTCTCTTTTCCTATATAAAACATTATCTTGGACCAGTCCAGAAGATTACATTTTTCTAGCTACATTATAGAACCTTGTATTGTAAATAAGGTTTTCAAAGACTTATTTCTGGGCTCTTCTGTTCCATTGACTCTATACGTCTCTTTTTATCCCAGAACCATGCTGTTTTGATTATTATGGCCGTGTAATATACTTTGAAATCAGGTAGTGATTCCTCCAACTTTATTCTTCTTTCTCAAGATTGCTGTGGATACTTGGAGTCTTTTGTTGTTCCATATAAATATTTGGAATATTTGTTCTAGTTCTGTGAAATGCATCATTAGTATGTAACTTGACTGGAATTGTGTTGAATCTATAGGTTGCTTTGTGAACTATGGACATTTTAGTGATGTTAATTCTTCCTATCCATGAACACAGTATATGCTTCCACTTATTTTTATCTTCTTTAATTTATTTCTTCCATGTCTTATAATTTTCTGAGTACATATTAAGGATTCAAAGTATTGTTAATTATCGGTTGTTTTATAAGAAGCCAGTGTAACATCAGGAAAACCAGTGTCAGAAGAAAACTTTACAAATAATTGTTGTTTTGGTCAAAACTGAGGCTTTCAACATGTCTAAATCAAATATTTTTCAAGTCTATTATTTTGATTAAATAAGGTCCCCACTATATGATTTTGAGAGAGGAGCTTAATACTATTCCCCATTTGCAGATGAAAAAAATGGAGATTTCCCCCCCCCAAAAGAGAATTATGGTTTGGAAAAGACCATGAAGATGTGCTCTGATAGAGGTCAGCTTTTCACTTTCTCCCCTTATTCTTGCTTATGCCTATATTTTAGAATTTATGTTTTTGTCATTTTTGCCTCTAGTATTGATTGCAATTTTCTTACCTATTAAAATGGATGAATGACAATCACTTATCTTAACAATAAAATTGTACCTGGTAATAGCTCAGAAAATAAGATATTTTCACAGCAATTATTCAATAATTCTACTAGAATAAATATTCTATTTTTGTTTAAATAAATCAAATGGAGTAAAACAAACAAATGGCTAATTGATTCCCCTTCCCACAAAAAAAATGTGTTAGAGCTGTGCTGAATTGGATTCCTTTGTTCATTTTTTTCAACTGCATGAAATGCTAAATCAATGTTACTGAATACATCAAAAATTGCTTTGACTTAAATAAATTATGAGAAATATGTGTCAATATCTTAAAGCATAGGCAATGAAATAGTTGGATTCAAATTCCAGCCGTGCAAATTCCAGCTCTGTTTGTCAATGAGCAATTTCCTTAGCTTGTCTCAGCCTGCTCACTCATCTTTAAAATGGAGCTAAAAACCATTTACTGTAGTGAGCTGCCATGAGGGCTAAACAACACAGGGCAGTACAGCATGCATTGTGGTGACTCTAGACCAGAGTACAGTGAGAGAGAACGAGACAAAAGATGATAAAACTGGAATAGAATATTAGAGGGGGAGGGGCATAATCCTGCTTGATTCAAAGTATGTGCTACCAATATTCTCCACTTCAAGAAGAAAAGGTAGAGAAACAAGACTCAGAATAGATGTTTGTCTTACCCATAAGCACTTAAAGTAAAATCTGAAATAAAATTTTCTGGTGACATTTGGAATAATAACTATCTTAGAAATAAGAACCCCGCCAAGCTGAACTCCTGAGAAGTAGCAGCAAATACTTAAGTTTTGGTGTGTTCTTCCTTTCAAAGAACAAAAACACCTGGATCTGAGAGTTCCTATGAAGTGTGCCAACCTGAATATCCAGCCCAGATGTTTACATCCCACCATCTACTGGACTCCTCCACCAGGTGTTCCACAGATACTCAAAATGCAGAGTGTCCCAACTTGAATTCTCTATTCTCAATGTTGCCACAGTTACCACCCCCCACCCACACACACACACACACAACTCACAAATCCCACTTCTTCCCATGAGTTCTCCACCTCACTTGTGACTTCATTGTGGCAGTGACTGCTTCCCCATGACAGAAAACTGGGAGCCATCCTGATCCCTCTCTCACCCCCCATTTTCAAACACATACTTAAGTTCTGCCCATTTTTCATCTAACTCTGTCCTGTTTCATCATGTCTTCAATATTCCTCATATGGCAACTATCATCTCTCACCTAAAATATGATGATAGTATCCTAACTGGTCTCCCTTCTGTCAACTTTGTCCTCTTCAAACTCACTTTCTGTGATGCGCACAAACACCTCTCTGAAATCTAAAGGCAACCAAGTCATTCTACTGATTAAATCCTTTAATGCTTCCCCATTACCCACAAGATAAACACTTGTTCCTTAATGGCTTAAAACTATTTCCTGATATGGCTTTTACTTGGATCGACTTAGCTACCCTACCCTCAGCAATAATATATTTCTAATTACTGTAACATACTACACTCTGTGCCTTGAACATGCCAGTTTTTCTGCCTTTCAGAATGACCCCTCTCACTGCCTTTTGTTTACTTGTGAACTAAATGAAGCTTTCCATGACATATATCCCACATTGATCCCCCCACAAAGTTAATTACTCTGTTGCCATATCAGGCTATGTTCTAAGCATTTGCTTCCTATGGCTTTCTACCACACTCCCTGCCAATTCCTCAAGCTTAGGGACTGTGCCTTATTCATCTATATATCCTCAGTACCTAACTCAGTGCTTGACATATGCAAATGTTTAAGCTGTTTTAATCCAATGTGACTGTTTACTGACCCTTGATTCTCTTCATGTTTAGACAGATAATTTTTCAGGATCTATTCTTGGAATTGCTACATGCCCTGGTTACAATGGCTAACAGACACTGACTTAGGAATAAAATGTCTTCTTCAGTTAAAAACAGAAGAACTGAGGGGCTAAGAATTTGGAATGGGGGCATGGACTCAATTATCAGAGGGTAAGAGCATTCCAGCACTAAGGATAATGGGATGGAACAAGATGATGCCGTCCTGGCATTAGCAAGGGAGCAGGCAATGCGAGGGAACCAGGAATTGATTGGTGCTAATGCATTAGGGACTATAAATCAGTCTTTGGCAACCCCTCTGGCAGGTGGTGCCCTTCATCATGAAAAGAGGCTCTGTCAGGATGAGTCAAATGTTTATTGCATTGAGTCAGCAGTACCAGCTCTTCCATGTCAGTACTCAACTAAATGCCAACAACACAGCATTAACAAATGGAGAAGCCCATGTTTCTCCTGGTGACATTCAGCATCAAACTGGAAAATATTCAGAGCCAACTGTCCTAAATCCAACAGGATTGGGAAAGTAGTAATCATCTCCTTATTCTGCGTTCTCACACACCACAGTTACATAATTAACTGATTCTTTTAAAAGCCTCAAAACTTAACATCCTCATACTAACTTTAAACATCTTTCTGTGTCAATTTTGCCTTTTATGTGAAACTTTTTTTTCTCCTCTCACTATCAAATGTAAGGAAGAAAAGGTTTCCTTTGAATGTACCAACGAAAGCGGTAAAAGCTAAAATTTACCAATACAGAACTGTCCTTTATGGCAAAATAGCACCCAACACCCCGGAGTATGATGGCATACTAGTAACATTCAAATTCCTCATGTGATGGGACCTAACTTCTGGAAATGGTCTTTCAACAGGAAGCTCTCCCATTACTGAAAAATCCAGTCCAGCAGCAAGAAGTCCAGTGTGCTGAGGGTGAACAGAAGCTCCATTCTCACTAACAAACACAGTCCAAACATCTGGAGAACTAAGAAGAACGGAATTGCCCCCATGATAATGGGGAAACTCCAAGAATGGAGCGCATAGTCTGTAATGAAAAACCCAATTCCACGCTACCAGGAAAAATGGTGCAGCTTCATTCATTCAACTTCCCCTGGTGCAGACAGGTGTTTATTTAAGTCTGTTTTCTGCCCCATCTTGCACAGACCACATTTCTGTTTCTTCCATTTCAGCAGAATCCTGAGCTCTTGAAATTAAATACCTGCATTCAGACAATAGAATGCTGTTCGGCACTAAAAAGAAATGGGCTATCAAGTTATAAAAAGATGTGGAGAAACCTTAAATGCATATTACTCAGTTAAAGAAGCCAACCTGAAAAGATCGCGTACTGTATGATTCCAACCATATGACATCGGGGAAAAGGCAACATTAAGGATAAAGTGAAAAGGTCAGTGGTTGCCAGGGGGTGAGGGAGAGGACGGGATGAAAAGGCAGAACACCATCTGGTCAGTGTTGCTCAGTGGTTGAGTATAGACCCATGAACTAGGAGGTCGCAGTAGGATTCCTGGTCAGGACACATCCCTGAGTTTGGGGCTCTATCCCCAGTGGGGGGCAGGTGGGAGGCAGCCCAAGTGATGACTTTCTGTCATCTCCCTCTCTTTTCCTTTCTCTGAAATCACTGAAAACAGATTTTAAAAATAAAAAGGCAGAATACAGAGGATTTCCAGGCAGTGAAAAGATTTTATATGATACTACCATGGTGGATATATGTCATTAGACACTTTCCCAAACCCACAGAATATACAACACTAAGAAAAAACCCTGATGTAAATTATGGACATTGAGTGATAATCATGTGTCAATCAGGTTCAACCACTGTAACAAATGTACCACTATGGTGGGGGATGATGATAGTGAGGGAGGCTGTACATGTGTGGGAAGAGAGGTGCCTGGGGAATCTGTACTCCCTGTTCAGTTTTGCAGTGAATCTAAAACTGCTCTGAGAAATTAAAGTGTATTACTTTAAAAAAATTAAATGCCCAATGAATAGACTTGCCCAGTGCTTACACGGAAGGAAAGCTCTTCTGTTTTACTGAACCATTCCAAAGTAATTTCTATGAAGAAGAGGAGTCTTAGAATATCTCCTTAGATTTCTGGTGTTTGGTTGTGATAATCTACCTCATACCTGGCCCCAGACAATCCAAACATGAGAGCTGAGGCTGAGCGAAGGATAGTATAGTGATACCTTGCTTGATTTGCCCTCCTTATAGCACAGATGCTGTATTCCTAAAGAAAATAAACATAATGGGATTCCATTTTAATCAGTGTAATTGTCGCTGTCTCGGTACTCAACTATTACATTTTATTCAGAGATATCAATTTCACGGGAAATAAATTGCAGTGGGTGAAAAATCCCATAGAAGAACATAATAAAAACACTCCTAGACCACCACACACTATGCTGTTAGTTGTTGCAGACAACCTTACTCCTATTATACGTGGCTCTCTCAAATCCAGACACTCTTCAAATCAAGATGAAGTCTGCAAAGGCAACACATTTTTCTTGCCTTCCTTCTGCCTCTAGCTTCCTGCAGTACAGTCAACCAGCTTGCTTCTTTCCTTAACATTTCTTCCTGGCCCACACTCAGTTGTGCCATAAAACTTTAGACTTTCAATATACTATAAAATTAACCAGAGCTTTAAGATAAATTGCTATTGAAAGCATGCCGTGATTTAAAAAAAAAAAGAAATCCTCCAAGTAGATCTGGGTGGAAAGTGAATGCAAGCCAAATTTTCAAGATTTTTACAAGAGTTTGCAAAATGTCTTTTCCAGCACTGTGGACATGATGTTGCCTGTCTCCCAGAACGGCGAGGGGGGGGGAGGGCGCATCCCATGAAAGATAGCAGGGAGCTTGCATGCTGGGTCTCTGTTTCAGGCAAGGATTTCCTAATGATTTCTCCACTTGTCCTTTGCTTCTGTAGTTTCATTTGAGCAGGTTAGGGTGGAGCCCGTTCCCCACTTGGCAGTGGGTTACACAGTTCTCAGGCAATAAAATCTTGGACCTCCCTGACTGAGGAGCTCCCTCCATGTTGGATGGCCCTCTCAGTTTTCCGCTCTTAATCAGCCTCGCCCCGCCCCTCCCTCCTCCCCCCCCCACACACACACACAGTTTATATTACATGTTCTTTCTTGTAAAAACAGATGCAAAGTTCTGTCCTACAATGGATTAAAACCAACCCTATCTCTTCCCTACCTCCAACCATGGGGATTTTCACAGCCTGGCAAACCATAAACAGAAAAACATAAATGTTCAGAAACAGGCCCTGGTATATTATTAGCTGCAGGCTCAATGCCCTGGTATGAGCAGTTATTTTATCAGTAATTTGTTTCTCTGGCATGAGCTCAAGTTCTTGTGAAAAGTAAATTGTATTAATTTTTTATCTTCGTGTTGCTGCCCTATTTCCTGCATTGTGTGGCACCTGGGGGGAGGCGCAGGCTGGCTGCACGCTGACAGAAGGCTTTCTGAGCTGGTACCGTAGGTGGTCTCACACCTGCTCCTGGAGCCAGAGCACCAGCAGCTGTTACTCTAAGACCTGATTTGAGGAGGTTGAAGTCTGTTGACACATTTCCATGGTGCCATTTATGAGGTAATGTTTGTGGCTTGAGACCATGAAAATTGCCATGTACCTGACTGAAGAAATAAAGGTTTCATAGCATTATCAAACAACTTCTTTCTCATGTAGAACACCCACACCCACAAGATCCTCCCACGTTTCAATTCAGTCACAATAACCAAAGCCAAAAAAAAATCAGTGCATTAAAAAGAATGAAGCACAGCGATGTCCTTGCCTCTGCCTCATATATTTGCAGCTTAAATATTCCCAGAAGTCAACAACCTGTACCCGTGCCAGCCCCCTCTGCCAAGGACTTCATATGCCCTGGGTCTGCCACCTTCCAAAAGTGAATATATATCGGCTGTGCATGTGATGAGGATGGGCTAAATGGCCTCTCCAAAACTGAGACACTCCAACAAAAATCAGTAAATCAAAACTATAACCACTCTGACTGGTGTCTGAAGGAGAAGCCTACTATTATTTAAATGTATAATAATACAGAAGATTGGACAATGGGTTACAAACAAGGAGTAAAATGTCTCAATGCCAGATAAATCTAATCCTACCCATACAATGTGGACTCCTTTGTAAATTGTTTTACATGTTTGCAAGCCACCTGTGGGCTTCTGAAGTATGTGCAGAACTAAAGGTCTCTAAAGTCTATGCACATGACATGAAAACTAGATTGGTCAAAATGTGTATTTCTCAATGTTCGATGATCTTGACTATACTCCTGAAAAAGCTGTAATGACAAAATGCCTTGGGACATACCATAGGACATTTATTATGGCTCAAAGACCGTTCAACCTAACATCAAACAAATCAGGACAAGATATTATTAATATCCATGTATTTATTCCATATTTCCAAGCTAAAGCACCAACTGATGACACCATCGAAGCTATTCAGTCCATAACATTTAACCCCTAATCTGAACCCTGGTTATTTAATTTTCTTGCATTAGTATGCATTTCTATAAAGAATCAGCCCTTCCCCTTCTCTTCAATCATCCTCCTCACTAGCATTATAGCACATCCACACATCGCTTACACTTTGTATTGTTCATAAGACAAAAAGCAAGGTTATTTCGCAAACATGGAAACAGTGAGACTAACAAAGATTAATACATAGATACAATTATCCAAATGTACACCATGTTGTTTTGGTTTCCTGAGGGAGTCTATCCACTTACTTGCATTTTTATTAAATCTTTTACTTTCATCAAAGAAGGACCATTAAGAACTTAGTCCTCTACTTCTTTCATGGTTCTCTATCTAATGGCCCGTATTGTGGAAAAAACAGAACTAAGTACTTGAAAAGTTTCCTTCTCTCTCTCTCTCTCTCTCTCTCTCTCTCTCTCTCTCTCTCTCTCTCTCTCTGATATGGTTTTCTTTAAGAACAGCTTAGTATAGTGGTTAATGGCAGAGATCCTAGGGCCAGATTGTCTAGATTTGAGGCCCAGCTCCACCAGTTACTGACTGCACTCATGGGCAAACTAAACCTCTCAGTGTCTTTTTTCCTCATCTGCAAAACGAGGGCTGCTGTCGGAGGTCAGATGAGATGGATACTGTAAAGCACTTAGGATAGTATTTATCTCATAGTAAGTGTTCATTTTTATTATTTATTTGTGAACAAGAACTGTCCGTGTTTAACTTTTTGTTTTGGCCACAGGACATTCAAGTAAAACTTTTAGTCCAATTATTGCAACCGATAATATTTTGAAACTTAAGTATTTATGTTCTGTTTTTTCTTTAGTCTTTGACTTTCTTCAAGTCTACATTTTGGTTGTTCTTGACTTTTTTATTAAATTTTATATTTTAATAACATAATTTAAATCTTTATGTACAAGTGAAAAGAAAAATATGTTAAAGTTATCCTAGAAATTATTGATAAAATTGTAGCTACAAATATGTAGATTTAGAAGCATCTAAGTCAAGTCTGAGTAGCCAGGATGATTATGTGATTTAAAAGAAGAAATTTAGGCATTCCTTTATAACTTCTTTGTCCTAAGAAAACATTCATCAATAAAGTTAGTTTAGTTCTCTAATCCTAAATTTCCTCATCTGTAAATGCTGGGATTAATTTACAGATTAATTTACAGAGGATTAAAGGAGATAACTTCCATAAAGCACCAAGCATAATGTGTAGCACATTGATGCTTCTGTTGTTATTTGCTGTTTGTTCCTCCAGATCCATCCAGAGTCCTTCTCTGGCCTGCTGAATGTCCTGGAGAGTGGCCTTGATGGACCAGAAACCTGAGTTCCTTAGCCTTCTAGTTAAATGGGAGTTCTAGAGATTGGGAGGAGAGAGGTGTGGCATCTATGCCCTAAGTCTGTATCCCAGTTCTCATCACCTCTTCCACCTCCAAATCCCTCTCTATTAAGCCTTGACTTATCAGTGGCTACATTCTGCTTCTGTCCTGCCATCCCTGTCCCTGGGCCATAGCTCTTATTGGGTTCTAGTAATAACACCTTCCTCTAATTACAGTAACCAACTCATCCCAGTTTTCTCAGGATTTTCTTAGTAAAGTTCTGTGTCCCAGAAACCCTTTCCATCCCAGGCAAAGAGGGAATGTTTGGTTATCCTATTCCCTTTGTCCCTCAGTCTCAAGGTATAATACTAACTTCTCAAGGCCTCTGTCAGGTCATTTTCTAAAGCTAGGGTTTTAAAAAATAAATAAATCTGAGCAGAGGTTTGGAACATGGAGATCTTGTACTCTAGGCTGAACTCCAATTATATGACCTTGAGAAAATTACTTAACCAGTCTGATCTTCTGCCAAATCATTTGGAAACTGGGGTGTCTTACCTTTTGAGATTTTGAGGTTGCTTCTTCTAGAAGGGACACTAGGCCATAGCAATACCTGCAGGTCTCTCAAATCACAACTTGAAAGAAAAATAATTTCCTTTCTGTTGCTTGACCCCTTAGTTTGGATCCCAGACCACGACACCGCTAAAACTGCTCTGATTCAAGTCATTAATAACCTTCTCATTGATAAAACCCATCGTATATCCAATCCACATTTCCCTGACATTTGCTTTGATTTACAGTAGTGAGTAGAGTTGCGTTCCACAAAAACATATGTCCTAGTCCCAACTTCTGGTACCTGTGAATGTAATTTTATTTGGAAATAGGGCCTTTGCAGATATAATTAAGTTAAGAATCTCAATGTGAGGGCTTCCTGGATTTAGTGTGAGCTCTAAATCCAGTGACTGGATCCTTATAAGAAAAAGAAGAGGGAGAATTGAAACACAGAGAACAGGGGAGGAAGGCCATATGAAGGCACCAGCGGAGATTGGAGTTTTGCTGCCCAAGCCATGGAAGACCAGCAGCTATCAGAAGCTGGAAGAGGCATGGAAGGATTCTGTCCCAGAGCCAGGAGGAGGGGGGTGTGGTTCTGCCAGCACCCTTACTTCAGACTTCTAGTCTCCAGAACTGGGAGTGAAAAAATGTATCTTGTTTTAAGTCAAGTTTGTGCTAATTGGTTATAGCAGCCCTAGGAAACTAATATACCTATTAATCCTTAGTTTTGAAGAAAGCCTTCATTTTGTTCATTAGATTCCATGTACAAGTGAGATCATGTGATATATGTCTTTCTCTGGACTGGCTTATTTCACTTAGTATAATACTCTCCAGGTCCCTCCATGTTGTCTCAAATAGATTGCCGAACAAAACAAAATAGATCCAGAGACTTGGAAGCATCCAATAGACTGACAGATCTTGGGGGAGAAGGAGGCCTTGGGAAGAGATTAACCAAAGAACTTTCATGCATATATGCA
>PVJC01049907.1:0-11997 GCA_004026665.1 Murina feae
AGCATATGAAACAGTTGATGGAGGCCTCTCTATTTTTTGGAAAAGTTTCTTTGCTTGACTTTCATGACACCGCATTTTGTTGGGTTTCCTTCTATTTCACGACCATTCCTACTTTTTAAAGTAAGCGTTATTGAGCTATAATACACATTCATAAATTTACTCCTTTTAGATGTTTAATTTGATGGTTTTGACAAGCATAGCAAGTCCTATAACGTTACTTAAGTAAAAACCAAGTAATTAAAATAATTCCATCAGCCCAAGACTCCATCACACTCCTATGCAATCAATGGCTCCCATCTCCCCAGCCCTTGGCAACCACTGATCAGATTCCTCTCCTGATTGTCCTGCCTTTTCCAGAATGTCGTAATGGACATATATATAATGTAGCCTCTTGTGTATCAGTTTTTTCCACCTTAACAAAATGATTCTGAGAATCATTCATATTGTTGGATCTGTTATAGGTGGTGGGAATGCTACCAGGTGTTTGACCCGTGGGGTCAGACCAAACCTAGGTTCAGCAACCTCAGTACTTAGGTTATGGCTAGGTAGGAAAAAATTCAAAGTCCAGACCCAAACTGTAAGAGAACATTCACTGGGTAAATTACAGAGGTAGAAAAGTAATTCCTAGGAGAAACTGGCTTAGCAAACAAGTTCTAGAGGTAAAGAAAGGGCACTTGGAGCTTGGGAGTGAGGAAGCTAATGGTAACATGCCTGGGGAGAGTCGGGGAAGGGACAGGGAAAGGCAGGGGCATACTCCCTGGAGGGAGAGCCCATGGGTTCTCCATTCTAAGGGTTTTAAAGGTGGAGATTTTAGAGGAGATCCCAGGGAAAGATCTTAATAGAATATTCAATATGTTGCAGAAAGACCAAAAAAAACTAAGCGAAGCTCTTTGAAGGAGTGGAGAAAACATGGTTTTAATCACGCGCGGTCTCCGGGAAATGTTTCAAATCAGAGCAAAGTAACACTCGGGAGCCCTTCCTTATATATACTTCCCGAGTTAATCTTATTACAAATGTGTTCCCTCCCTCCAGGCCCTAGAGGAACTGAAACTCCCAACCTCCCTTTCCCCAGGTGTTCCAAAGATTCCACCCATCTTAACAATCTACCCTTTCCCAGGTGTTCCAAGGTTACTGTGTCAGCTAACAATCCACCCTTCCCTCAGGGCAGCGATTCTGCCTTGTTTCTCTAATCCAGTTTTAGTGAAGGAGGCAGTGCCTCAGCTGAAGGTCATTTCCCCCAGAACATCAAGGCTACCTTTGAATTAGCCCTTTTTCCTTCTCAAATATCCATTCATGGTTGCCGTCTCTGCTGATAGATTGGCTAGCACCAGGGCAAGGGGGTCATTAGTCCAGGCAGCTGATCTTGACATCAGCAGTGGCTGGTTTTGTTGCTTATCTGGGCCTAGAGCTGACTACAACTGAGGCCTAGATGTTATCTCTAGGGAGGAAAGGTCAAGAGGTCCAAAGCTCATTCCAGGGATATGCTAGGGGAGGAAAAGTCAATCTGGGGGGCAAGATCCCACCCTACAACTGATTGTCCATTGCTAGGCACCTGGGGCTTTCTAGCCTGGTGACCTTCTGTACCTGGCCCATTGTCCTTGGTCTGCTCCTGCTGACTACTAAACCTGACAAGCCCATGGCGGCCTTACAAACTGAGTATGAAATCAAAACTTTCTAATTGAAAGTAAGCCATGGCAGGTACTCATGTCCTAGGCTGGTCTCTTCCCTGACTAAGGTCAATCTTTACCTTAACTGAGCCTGTCTATTCTATTGTCTTTTTGTGTCTATGATAACATGCTTTCTGGTGTTAGAGGAATCCCCCTTTTCTAGACCCCCTCAGGATACAATTACTGTATCAGAGCTGAGACCACAAAACTCTTCATTGTTATTGTTGTCATGTTAATTGTTGACTGTTAACTATCCTATACCCTTCAATGTAAAAGAAGTATGTCTACTCATTTTACCTTTTATCCAATCTCAGAGAGTCCCCCTACTCCTCCCACTTTGCTTTCTCTTGCTTCCATAATCTATCACCAATGGATTTTATGTAACCTCCTTCTTTGATTCTGCTGTATAAAATTAGTGGGAAAACTGCCATTTTCTGGAGCAATGGTATCAGTTTGATTTTCTCAAATGACAGGATTTAGAGCTTCTAGAAATGGAGATGAAGTGCATATTCTTCAAATAAATTTGCTTAAATAGCAGTTCTCAGAGACTGTTGGAACACACCAACTAAAACTACCTTCTGCTTTGATGTCGAGAAGAGGACAGAATCATCTGTTCTGAATGAAGAAAGACTGTAACCAAGTTCAGCATGATATAGCAATCAAGCAGAACAAGAACAGGAATCTGGGAAGTATACTTAAAGTTACTGTTGTAGAAAGACCAAAAAAAACTAAGCGACGCTTTGAAGGAGTGGAGAAATCACAGTTTTAATCACGCACACAGTCTCTGGGAATGTTCCAAATCAGAGCAGCGCAACACAACACTCTGGAACCTTGCCTTATATTTGCTTCCCGAGTTCATTGTATTGCAAATATGTTCCCTCCCTTGAAGCCCTGGAGGAATTGCAACTCCCAACTTCCCTTCCCCCAGGTGTTCCAAGGTTATGTGTCAGCAAACAATCCACCCTTCCCTCAGGGCAGCACTCCTGGCTTGTTTTGCTAATCCAGTTTTGGTGAAAGAGGCAATGCCTCAACTGAAGGTCATTCCACCAGAACATCAGGGCTACCTTTGAATTAGCCCTTTTTAGCCTTCTCATTACAAGTTACTATGGTAGGTTATAACTAGCTCATAAGTAAAGTTTTTAAATATCCCCCAATCAGCTTTTAGACTTTGTTTCTCCATATTAAGACAATACTTCTTAATGCAAAAATAAAGGAATCTAGTTAATTCGGCAATTGTTTTAAAGTTGGCTTAGACTAGACCAAATTTTTTTCCCAACAAGCAATTTCACAAGGGCTCATTGGCTTCTGATACTGTCTTGCTGTGAAACTGTTTCATGAGCCATTTTGTTGAGCCAGATTACATGCAAAATCTATTTCCTGTGAGCATCATGGCTAGGAGACCTCCTCACAATCCAATCTTCCAGTTAAACGCTCCAGATTACCGGTTAATTGCTCTAGCCTGATGCAACTGGCTTATACATTTCCAGAAACCAAGTCAAAAAAATTTCAAACCACTATTGAGCTAATCAAATATTAACATATTTAGCATTTTTCCAAATGTACCTGAATTGACAAAACTCACATGTTCAGAATTGCATATTTTCTGCATTAAGCAGTGTATACAGTGATAAGTAAACCTAAATTATGAAGTCAACACTTTAATTGCTAATGTACTTGGATGGTCATAATCAAATTTGGTTTTATTTAATTTATTTTGGATGTCATGATGTAATTTATGAAAGAGAACACACCTGTGTCATCAATTATAAAAGAAATATGGAAGCAGAACAAAGTGGAGACAATTGGTGGGTTACTGGTGGCCAAATTTTTATCTGAGTTTTAAAAGGGCAATACCAAAAAAATAGTATCTTTAGCCTAACCATTTAGGACATATTCAAAATATCTTTAAGGGCCTTATCAAGACTTGGGAATGAATGCAAAACTGCCTTATTAAATAACAATATAACTACATAACTTTAATGATTGAAAAAAAAAGACTTGTGATTTAGAATAGGCCATTCATGCAGAATAATTCATGTACAATACAAGTTTCCAAATGGGGACTGATTTAATACCTATGTTAATGAAGTGCCAAGAAGAGAGTGAGTAATAGGGTGAAATTCTTTTGTAGCAATTTCCAGGAGTGTTTTTTGTAAAAGAACTTTCTTAGAAATTTCAATTGGAGCAATTTCTTTTGGGTGGGAGGGTTGGATTGAAAAGAGAGAGAGGAAAAGATGAAGAGAAATAAGGGTGAGTAAAGGGGAAAGTTATTATCCTGCTTCTTTGTGAAATAAAAATTTGCTCTGATAGTATAAAATGAAATTGATTTAAGGTAAAAATGAAATGAACCCATCTTGTACATTTTTTTTCAAGGTGAAAAATATGCAAACAATAGAAACAATGATGAATAAAGATGTTTTGTAAATTTACCTAGTTTTTAATAATTGTGTTCTTTTTGAAAGTATTACCATCCCCAGGGTAACAACTTTGAAATATCATAGGTTTTAAGTCATAAGTAAAATAAAAATGTGCTTTATCACTGCAGTTAAAGATATCATTTTCCAAAAGGATTATTATAATAAGAAAATAGCATTTCAAGAGATTGGATTTATACAGTGCAAGTAGTAGTGGTTCTAATCTCATTACCATCTTACTAGTATTTTAGAAATCAGTCTGCAAAGTTATACAATGTGATGTTTCACCTGTTCTGGAAACAACACTGATTTATATGATATCATTACCTGCTTGTTTCAACTATACACTATTTACCAAATCTGCCAACTGCAGAGTATGTATAGAACAGAAAAAGCTCTAATGCAAAAGGCTCGATGGCTTAACAGGGCACAATTTTTTATATATTTCACAAGATGGTAAGCTTACTACTAAAATGTTGTGGCTCCTGAAAGATTTGAGAAATTGTACAAGGTTTACACTTCACCCTATCATTTCCATTTAAAAATCTAATCTGGGCCACTTTCTTTCTCCTCTGCCATTCTGCTTGGGATTGGGGTATCCCTTTCTACGCCTTTCAGACGATGTTAAGTTGTTACCTTTTCCAAAGACTAAAGAATAAAACAATTTAAATTAATCTTTTGAAAATAAAAATGCTCCTTTTATTTACATAAAATTTTTCCAGGGCTTGTTTCACTATGGCATCCTCTTGTCTTTGACATTAATATGTATAAATTATGACCTTATTAATAAGGCTCATCTGGTGTGAAATCTTCAATAGTTCCAGGTTGCCCACATTAGCTTGGCAAACTAGTTCCTCTGAAATCTTTACTTTAGCCCCTATTTGCCAATAATTTTCTCTTTAGAAACATTAGCCAGTCTGATTGTTCACCATGTCCAAAAACAAAAGCAAAACAACTTTTTTGTTTTTTGCTATACTCACACCACTCTCCCAATCCTTCTGGGCCTCTTTCTACAGAAATTCTATCTGGCTAAGTGTTTCATAACCTCCCTGTAAAAAAATAATCACTTTCTTTTCTGAATTCCTAAAGAAATAATTGTCTCTCCCAAATTATACAAACCAACCTACACTAATAAAAGAGAAACATGCAAATTAACCATCACTTCCTCACTCCGCTATACCCATCAGCCAATCAGAGCAACTATGCAAATCAACCCAACAAAGATGGCAGTTAATTTGCATATGCAGGCAGAGCTAAGACTGAAGATGGCTGAAGAAGGCGGCAGTCATGGAGGTGGAGCGAGCAGGAGGCTTGGTTTGCTCCTGGAAACCAAGCTTCCTGTCAGCCCTGTACTCTGCTCAAGGAGTGGCTGGGAGCCTGGGTCACAGGGGGCCTGGATCACCGGGGGAAACCCAGGCTTCCAGTCTGCCCTGGGCTCTGCTGGAGGAGCTGAAAAAAAAAAAAAAAAGGAGGGGCTGGGAGCAGCCAGAGCAGAGAAGCCAAGCCTTACTGCTGTGGCCGCACCAAAGGCCTGGGTCCTGGGTGCCAGAGGAAAACTGGTGCCGGCAGCCATGGGAAGGAAGGCCTATTGCGCAAATCTTTGTGCAACGAGCCACTAGTACACTATATTTATATTTAAAATTGTAATAATCGTATGTGGGCTTGAAGTCTCTGTGTGGACTTGAAATATTTTATCATTATAGATACCAGCATGGCCTCAGGGGTCAGGCCACCTGGGCTCAAATACTGACAGTGGAAATTTTCAGCTCTATAAATTTGGACATGTTATTTGAACACTCTGAGGTTTAGTATCCCTATCTCCAAACATGAGATACTCACCAATCTAGTTTAGAAAGAATTGATATGTCTAAATCACATACAGCAGTCCTTGCCCATAATTCAGTGTTATGCAAGTGTTTACTATTTTACTATCTTATGGATTTTTAAATATTATGGTTGACCTCCCATGGGCAAGGGCAATAAATTATTTATTTGTGTATGTCAACAATATGGTCTCAAGTAATATTTGCTGAATAAATGTATGAGTCCTAAATTCAGATAAGAACTCTTCAGATTTGCCTTTGTCTTGTCAGTTCTTCACATATTTATTATTTCTTTGTTTAGAAGGTATAAAAGCTTCCAGCTCTGATCACTCTGTCAGGCTTTCATTCTCTTGTGAAGGCTCCCATGTACAAGTAAAAATTTAATGAAATTCATATGCTTTTCTCTTGTTAAAAAAAAAATTAGAGTTCTTTGGGTTTGAATTTTCTTTAATGAATCCTGTTTTCTATGAGCTACCAGACATGACCAGCAGTCCTTCCTATGCAATATATTGTGAAGAGTTCTTTCAAGTTGAAGTTAGAGATACTTTACGGTAGGTCATCTTTCTGTCTGAAGCTCTGCTTCCCAACTTTATGGCTTCCCTACCTCACTGTTCCTCTGTGATTGCTCTGAACAATGGTTGCTACTTGATTTAGACTTCAGCTTTGTAAATGCTGCCCATGGACTACAAGTGAGGCCTGCGAGCATTTCCAGAATTATCAAACCCTTTATTTCTGGGAAATATACTTCTCAAAAGAATAGTTAAAAGTGCCATTCCACTCCTTGAATGCTTACATTTAACCTACCTCTAGATTTGAGATAGAAGTAGTTGCATAAAGAATTCCTTGGGAAAGTATAAGGAGCACAGATGATTCATATTCAAGTGTGTGAAAGGCTCTGAAGAATATGTACTATTTTACTTGGAGGAATCAAATATATCTTGATGACTAAAGTGGTTTTGTTGATGTAAATTTTATAATCAGGAGGAAAAATAAGAAAACATAAAGTTGTATGAAGAGAGATGTTGAAATATTTTTTCTGGGTCAGCAAGTATCTGCCATGACTGAGATAATTTGGCTGTCCTCCTCTCTCATAGCATTGCCATTTGTTGACCCATGCCAAAAGGAACCAGGATAACTCACCAGCCTTCCTTTTTTTCTGGTATGTACATAATAGGTATGGAATAGAAGGAGTAGGAATTTTGTATATTGGTGAACACAATAGGACTGTGTCTCTTTATAGTCTACCTAAGGAAAAGTTGTCTTCAAACTAATGGATTAATACACATTAATAATGTAGTATGTAGTAAGAAAATTTCAAAGATGATTCTCAATGATCCCCACCTTCTGTCATTTGTGCCATTCTGTAACACCCCACCTTGAGTGTGAGCTGGAACTAATGACGTGCTTTTAAAAGAATTATAGCTAAAATAATGGGATGTCACACCCATGCTTATGCTATAAAAGATTGTGACATAACATACTGGGCTCTTTCCACTGCTTTCTTGGATTGCATTCTTTAGTGAAGCAAATTGTCATGTTGAAAAGGTCCATATGGCTAGGAACCTATGGTAACTTCTGGCCAAAATTCAATAAAGAACACAGACCCTCAATCGAACAGCCCTCATGGACTGAATTCTGCCAACAACCATGTGAGGAAGCTTGGAAATGGATTCTTCCCCAGTTAAACCTTCAGATGAGACTATGGCCACAGCAAACATCTTGATTGCAACCATGTGAGAGACCCTAAGGCAGAGGACACATACACACCATTCCCAGATTCCTGACCCTGACAAACTGGAAGATTTAAAAAAATGTGTCTGTTTTAAACTGCTAACTTGGGTGCAACATGTTACACAGTGACAAACTAATACAGTGTATAATTAATTAATATTCTGATATTCTAAAAAGATAGATCTCTTTCTAAGATATTATTTAAGAATATAGTACAAACTGGTAGGTTTTCTCTCCTTTGGACTCTACTTTATTACATTTTTGTTGTTTCTTCCGGAAGTGACTCCATTTATTCTCTCCAAACCTTTAACTTCTCCTTTCTTTAGATAAATGCTTGCCAAAGATATTTATTGGATCTTTTTCCAAATTCAGGGAGTAATTCTATGTCATTTAACAGTAATTAAAATATTCTTTCCTAAATAAAGAGCCTTACATTTAAGTATAATTTTACATTTGAGTATGGGTGTAGAGCTGAGTGAGAAATAAACTATGAAGATCACAAAAAATAATTACAAAAAAAACAACATTGGCAAAATAAACATCCAACAAGCAAACCAAAGTCTTGGTGCTGTGTGTATGTGTGTATTGGGTGGGGTTTGTTTGTTTGTGTGTGTGTGTGGTTTGTTTATTTGTGTATTTTTGCCCTGAGTATCTACGTCTACAGGTTAGGAAGGAAAAGTTGGAGCGCAGGAAGGGAATCTGAATTGTCTATAGTGAACCTGATATCAATTGACTGTTTCATTTTCAAAGAAAATAATTGAAAAGTAAGAATCTATTTTTAAACTCTTACAGTGCCTCTAGCTTTCTAAGACATGGTAGTATGTTCTGTATACACCAACTATTTTTTAAAAATCTACATAGAAAGTGATAGCCTTTCTCTAGATCTTTACTGTAGTGTAATGCAACCCCCTCTAAATGAAGACAGCTGTGGCACTATTGGGTCCTTTCCAGTATCAACCTTACAGCCTTTACAATGTTGGCATTTCCTTCAGCAACTTTGAAAATGTTCTGTACCAGGAAGGTTGTATGCCCTGGGGAAGCACCATTTCTGACTGTGTCCTTTAAGTTGGGAAGACTTAGGTTTACACATTCTTCAATCCACGTGAACATGAACATCGATTAGTATCTTGAAAGCCAGATGAGTGCAAGTTTAGTGGCAGCATTGTTTTTTCTCCTTCAGACTAAAATCTCAAGGTTTCTTTCAAGAGGTACAAATTGTTCTGGCAACAAAATCATAGAGATTTCACGTGCCTGATCTATTTTTAATTTTCCCTTAATACATTCCAATGTTAAAAAGAGAGATTTTAAATTGGTAATTTGCAACATTGTACATAGTACAGTACAGTGTTGTTGTGTGTGTGTGTGTGTTTTTTTGGGGGGGAGGCTTCCTTTAAAAATTTTAATACAAAATATAAAAGAAACTACAAATTTATAAATCTGTAAAGTTGTATGTATAAAAGCAGAATAAGAACTGGGAAATGTGGTTACATCTTTTTGTTATGCTAATATATTAGGACTATGATCTATTTCATAACCAACAGGAATCTGATTACTCAAAGAGAAAGCATATATAATATTACTTGGAATGAAGGCCTCTTTGTGGTAGGATGAATATGCAAATCTGATTTCTAGAGAAAGGTATTCATATTTAATCAATGACACAATTATGGAGGGCATAATTTTTGACAAACAAGTATATATGACAATAGACATATCTTTGTTGTTCAACTTCCATAAATATTCTTCAGCACACAATTGGCACATAATTAACAAATAACTAGAGCCTCAAAGGATATAAATTCACATTTAGTTGCATTAGTTAAACCATTACCTTTAATACTTAGCTCTTACTAGCCCTCTACCTAGACATTTTACTACATTTATTTATCTTGCCGAGTGAAATGTCAGGAAGGTAAGAGTTATTAGAGCATTCTAATTGAAATTTGAAAACTAATTAGAATGTGTGTTCTTATTTAGGAGCTGCTGAACTAAAAAATCTGAAACAAAAATAAATCACTATATTTATACTGTAACTGTCATATATTCTTAAAATTAAATCCAAACGTGAGACTTGATTTACAACATAACCAAAAATATATACCAAAGCACTTTAAACTTCTACAAAAAAAAGTTGTGAAAATATTTTTGAAACTAAATAGAAATAAAATCTGGTTATCCTGGGACAACCTAACAAGTAAAATAGCATGTAGTAGAATTTTAGCAACATTATATGGAAAATATGGCAACACTGGCCAATGTCAGCAATTTCATTCACAGGAATTGCAGGGGATTAAACATTTGAAAAGAAAGACTTGGCAGGCAAAATATTCACACTCTTTCCAGAAGTCAACTGACAACACACACACACACACACACACACACACACACACACGAAATTTGTGCTATCAGTAGGATATCCCCAAACTTCATACAAAGATATATAAGCCAAAAGACAATATTTGAGATTCTGTGACTATTTGAGTATATGTTCAAATATAGTCATGCAGTGCATAATGACATTTTGTCAATGAGGGACCATATATAATATAGTTATCCCATAAGATCACAATGGACCTAAAAAATTCCTATCTAGTGACAGTGTCTTAAGTATTGTTAGGTTGTAGCACAACTCTTTACTTATATGTGTGTGGTGATGCTGGTGTAAACAAACCTACTATTCTGCCAGTCCTATAAAAGCATAGCACTTGCCCTGGCTAGTGTTGCTCAGTGGTAGAGCATCGGCCTGCACACCAAAGGGTTGTGGGTTCGATTCCAGTCAAGAGCACATACTTGGGTTGAAGGTTCATTCCCTGACCCCAGGGTTGGTGCTCGTGTGGGAGAGAACCAAAGAATGTGTGTCTCACATCAATGTTTCTCTCTCTCTCTCTCACTTTTTCTCTTTCCCCCCTACACTTCCTCCCTTCCACTCTCTCTGAAAAGCAATAGAAAAAAATACCGTTGGGTGAGGATTAACAACAACAGAAAAGTACAGCATTTATATGCACAGTACATAATACTTGGTAATGATAATAAGCAACTACATTACTGGTTTATGTATTTACTATATTGTTCTTTTACAGCATACTCTTTTATAACATAGTATGCTGTAACATCATATGTTGTAAAATAGTATGCTGTGTTACACAGTAGCCTCATACATCTGAATGCATCATTTTCCCTTGTCCTTGATTTAATCTCATGTTGTTTATTTATCATGGCAGCTAAGTGGACAAAATCCATGGCTAATGTTGCCATTAAAAGACCACAGTGAGTGACTGACCTGGAAACAAAAATTAAAAGTGATTAAGGACTACGAAGGTGGGAAATCAATGATGGCTACTGCTTGCCAGCCAGGCCTGTCCCATTCCACCACAGCTGTGATCTTGAATAACAAGAACAAAGTGGTGAAAGCTGTTAAATGATATGCTTCAGTGACAACAATGAGACTAATAAGTATTTGAGAAGGACCTATATTACACATGGGGAAACTTCTAACGGCCTGAACTAAAACCAGACACAGAAGTGCATCCCTCTGGAAACCACATTGATCCTGGCCAACACAAAAAGCTAGTCTGTGATGCTGAAAGAAAAGACAGGACCCGATTATGATGTTGAATTTACTACTAGCTCTAAGTAGTATAAACAATTCAAGAATCATTATCTATACTAATAAAAGCCTAGGTGGCCCTCGCGCGTCCTCAAGTTGTCATAAGATGGCCACTCCCACGTCATCACAAGATGACCGCCACAACATGGCGACCATAACATGGCCACCATAAGATGGCCACCATAAGATGTCTGGCAGGGGAGGACAGTTGGGGGCAAACAGGCCAACAGGGGAGGGAGTTAGGGGTGACCAGGCCTGAAGGAGGTGTGGCCAGCCTGCAAACAGCCCTCAGCCCCTCACCCAGGCTGGCCACACTCTCATGGGATGAGGGTCCCCCCTGGGGGGCTTGGTCAGCTTGCAAACAGCCATCAACCCCTCACCCAGGCTGGCCATGCCCCTCCATTGGGGACCTTCACCCCATGGGGGCGTGGCCAGCCTGCAAACCACCACAGGCCCCTTGCTCAGGCTGCCCCACCCCCCAACGGAACTCCCACCTGATCCAGGACACCCTTCAGAGCAAATCACCCAGTCTCAACCCGTGTACCAGGCCTCTATACTAATAAAAGGGAAATATGCTAATTAGACTGGGAGACCTTCCAGGAGACCTTCCGGACATTCTTCTGGATAAAGCCATGAGGCAGGGCTGAGGTAGAGGTGGTTAGAGGCCAAGAAGGGAGGGCAGTTGTGGGCGATCAGGCTGGTGGGGGTGGTGCCGTTGGCGGTAAGCAGACTAGCAGGGGGGCCAGTTGGGGGCA
>PVJC01049908.1:0-11988 GCA_004026665.1 Murina feae
GGCTGAGGGACTCCCTCCACCCCGAGTGCACAAATTTTTGTGCACCGGGCCCCTAGTATTTTTATATTTGTCATGACAGGTTTGTTAAACCAATCAGGTAGTATGAAAATAAATAAACAAATATTTTTTAAAAATCTAGATCTGGGTAAGAAGATACTCCTTTTGTCACTAGAAAAATACATTTTAAATAAAACCATAATCCTACTTTGAAAACTATAAAATGCAGCCACAAAAATATATTTTGTCAGGTACAGTAAATTTTTAAATAAATATAAATATAAATTTTAATGAATTAAAATAGCTTCTATGCATTAATAAGGGGAAATAATTTTTATTAAAAGAAGAAAATAGATTATTTCATTTAAGATATTTCAAAATTATTTTATGTTCTACCATTTTAAATTCAATTATATATAATATATATATATTATATATAAATTTATATAGATATATATAAATTTGTATGCATATAATGCAGAGAAAAATGTCATAATTAACTGAGGGGCTTTTAAAAAGACACTATTTGCATTGTTTTAAACCAGTAAACTGTTAATTAGAAATAAAATAAAATAACTGATACCACATTAAATTTTTTCATAACAACATGAAGATTTAGTATCTCCCCCAAAGAATTTACAAATAGAATTACTGCTAATATTCTGCTAAAATGCATATGTAAAACGCACAAACATCATTTGCCATGTATAGATTTTTTAAAGTTATAATTTAGCAATTATAAAATCTTCTAAAATTTCTAAATTCAGTTCAAAAACTAAGTAGGGGCAAAGAGGTTGATTGGAGGGAGTAGAGTTAACAAGATAAAAGATAAAGTAATAGATAATCAAAAATACATTGAGGGAAGGAAGTTAGATAAATTCATAAGTAAATATAAGCTATGCCACAATATAAATGCTCCTCTCTGAATAGTACAACTAAAATATTTGTGAATTCAGAGATAAGACGTTTGAACTGGTTGAATGCAATAAATCTTTCCTAGAAGAGATAACATTACACTGAGAAAGGGTAGGATTTCAGTATATGGCAGATGGAGGAAAAAAGATATTCTAAGTGGAATGACAGTCAAGGCCCAGTAGGTGAAAATCTAATTTTTGTTACAGGAAGGAAGACTAGTCAGTGTTGTTTGCTGATTGCAGCTACATAAAGTAATTGCATAGTTAACCTGTCAGGTTACTCAATAATTTATAAACACTTTGCTTTAAAACTTCTATAATTAATTAAAATATTACATTTCTAATAAGTTCTATATTCTTAATTCAAAGTCTGTTGATTTAATAAAGAATAATTATGTTTACAGAGATGAGTACATTGTATTTTATTATTTTTATTTGTATTAGTATACTACTCTAAATTAGAAACTCACCATGCTATCTGGGGATTTAATATTAAATCAAAAGCAGAAATATATTTGCATAATTAAAAAACAAGTGGAAAATCTAGAGTGAATTTAAATATCAATTTTACTGCATTCAGATAAGAGTTTTTAATATTATTTATTGTAAAAATGTGGAAGAATTGGTTCTTAGAATGTATCACTGTGCTTAACTGTATAAAAGCAAAAGTTAAGTCAAAGTTTCTCAAGTAAAATGATCTGCCTGGTCCTGCTTCTATATCAGAATCTCTTTTTAATTCAGATAAGTAAGCATATTGATAGCAGATAAGCACTTTTTAAAATTATTTTTTCACTAAAGTGTAATCCAAAGAGATTACTTTCACTTTAGAACAAGCATTACAATTTGTCATTGATGATGATCTAAATTTGATCTCCAGAATAACAATAACACTATCTTAATTGCTTACCATTTTGCTGAATGATTTGATAGATTAGACAGATAAATTACCCTTTCTCAGATGACTATTCAATCCCTTTTCATTTTTTTAAAAAATTAAACCCACGTTAGCATTATTACTTACTCTTTATCACTGTACTTGTTCTGAAACAAAAATTCCTACTTTTCTTGCCAGTCAGCCTCATATAAAGCATTTAGCTATATATTGGCACAAGAAGTGATAGCATAAATTCTTCCCCAAAGTGAAATTCAAAATATTTTCCCAAAAGTTGGTGAAAAGTCTGGGGGATGGAAGAATAAAAAAAATAGATTAAAAAAATAATTAAAATATGCACTATAGTAAGCATAACAACAAAAGAGAAGAAATGAGAAAATTTGGGAATCTTAACCAATATTCATATATTAGTTATACATATATAAGTAAAATAATATTTCTACTTACATGTGCAGTGGCATACAAGAGAAGTGTCAGCTGAAGAAAAATTAACTGTGGCAGTATTCATTTAACAGTACAATAAAATTGTTTCAATATGATTTATCGTGTTCACTGGCCAGAGGCAAGGAAGTGAGAGAAGAAAGAGAGAAAACAAGAGAAAGACAGTAACTTCTTAACTAAAAACCAGAAAAAACCAAGTATAATCTGGTACTATAATGATTGTTAGTCAAGGCGGGATGTAAAAAAAAAAAATCATTTTATTTGTTGTTTATTTACTAGCATGCTTGAGGGTAGGGGATTGAGCTGGTATTTTTTTTAGTTTGCACCTTAGGTGAAGTGCAACAAAGATGATCTGAATTACAGTGCAGCAGAATAAATGTGTTTTTGTCCATGTGAGTTCCTCTCTGCACTCTGCATGCTCGCAGATAAAATGGCCTATAGACTCTATTTTACTTATTCAAAGGACTCCGAGTTGCATGCCTTCAACTTTAGTAGGAAGTAAACGAACAGGACTAGGACCATGTGATTTTCTCTGTGACCCACACCATACCTCCTTCAAAGAATAAAGCTGCACAGACCATTGGTGCAGTCCGAAGACTGGTATTGCCAGCTAGAGAAAGCATATGTTTATGTCTTGATCACTTCAGGCTTCTTTAGAAAAAAAGTTGCTGATGCATGCAGTCCTTGGCCCTTCCTCATCTATACCCCCATCTGACCCACTGCTGGTCTTTGTACATGTCCCACCAGCAGCCGTTCCCACTCCCTGTTGTTTAACTCCAGAAAGATAGAAAGGTTCAGAAAGTGACAAAGATAGTGTACATTATAAGTATCAATGAGATGAATCAAGATTTGAATTAATACAGTTACAATACAGTGCCTGTCACATACTTTACAGATATAAAAAATTTCAATAATACAGCATCGAAAAAAATCTATTATAGCATCTTAAGTGTTTATGAGTGTAGCTTGAACAATATGACTGCCTAATATTAAGAATTTGTTTTAAGTCTGGTTAAATCATTTCTCACAGAAGTTACAGGAGATTATAAGTACCTTCAAATTATTTCTCTTAGACAATTGCAAGCCATTTGTGCTGCATTCCTAATAAACAGTTCATTGTTTGAGCTAGTAATCATTAGGTCACCTTGGATATCTTTAATCAAAAAACAAGCTTACACATTTCTCTAGCTTTTATTAACTAGTGAATATTTTAACAGGACTTATATTTTGTTTTCAGCATGTAATATTTAAAATAAAGTTTCCCGGTACATTAAACAAGCATGAACAACACTAAAGTAGGTCAGAAAGAAGACATTGCAATTACGTTGATAGCAGCACCCCATCGGCTGCAGTGGTTTCCGAGTCCTGACTGTGATTGGAGCTGATGCCAGTGTCGGAGTCTGTGTCATTTGTGTACATGCTGAACAGTCTTTGGGTAGAGGGAGGGACCGCCCCACAGCTGCTGGGGGCCTGGGGCTCCTTCCCTCTGCTTTCCTTCAGCTGGCATCCATCTTTGTTGCTAATATGAACTGAACTGAACTCCTTGGCCAGGAGCTCATATTCTTTTGCTTTCATTTGAAGCAATGAGTCACTGTATTTAATCTCTTTCTGGACGCCACTCAAGTGAGAGTGGATCTTCAAGCCAGCTTTCATGCTTTTCTCCAAATCACACTTAACGCTTTCTAAATTTAGGCTTTCAAGTTCACTTGCAGCTGCCCCTTCCACATCTCCATGTATCTCTGTGCAAAGACTTCTTACCTCTTTTTCGATTTCGGCGGACAGCTTATCAATGAGCATCCTGTAATATATTAGCTGTTCCTCCAGCTGCAGGACTCCATCACTTCTGCTCAGGTCCTCCAGAATCTGGTTTTCATCATACTGCAAGTCTAGCTTTTGCTCCATGTCACTGAAACTGGGCACTAAGTATGCTTCCTGGACATAATTTTCTCCATTATTTTCTACCCGCTCGAGGTGGAACTTAGCTTCACACTTTTCAATTTCCAGATCCAGTTCTTTCATTCTCTTGACTTGCTGGTGAATAGTGTGGTCCTGGGAAATAATCAGATGCACTAAGGTCTCCATGCTATCTCGATCGTGGGAAACTGTGTCCTGCTTAATTTTAGCCAATTTCCGGAATGTCTTCCTGACGATTCTTTTTTGCTTGTCCGGTGGTAATGTCTTCATGTAATTTGCAGGGCTGAGCTCCCACAGTTTTTCTGTGTTTTGTACTAATTTGGCTTCAGCTGTCCGCCACAAGGGAACTGGTAGAAAAGCATCGGCTTTAACCAAAACGAATTGCATATTGGGCTGCTCATCCCCCCATGCTTTCCAAAGCTTCAGGATTCTAGTCAGGGGAGGGAGAACCCGTTCTGAGCCCCTCCACTTTTCTATGATGCAGTAATCATTGGGCTTCCCCAGGAGAAATCGTTTCTCCCCAAAGGTAGTCTCATGTTCTTCCAGCAAAGCCTGAATGACATCCGCCGAGGTGGTACGTTTAGTTAAACCACAGACAATCTTCTCTTCTTGGCAAACCCATACCACAATTTCCTTCTCTTCCGAATCCATGTCTTTAGTTGGAGATCTGAAAGAAAAACAAAGCACATTATACTCCTGTCATCACCTGTGTAAAGTCAGAAAGGTGGTTTAACTTTAATACCCTTAAAAGACACACGTTTTGTGGTTGATACTACATAAGACTCAGAAGTTTCAGCACATGAAAAAAATCTTAAAACCATGGAAGGTATCTTAATTTCCTTTCTTACTGGTCTCAGAAAGTGCAAATTCTCATCAAAAACAACTGAGGCTATTTTAATTTATTTTTGGAAGTCAGCCACAATGTAACTAAGTTCAAGCTGCTGGAGTTAAGACAATCAAGACAATTATCAAAGTGAAGGTGAATCGGAGGAGAAAGAAAATCTTCGGGGAAAACTGCTTTGGTATGTGCTTCCTGGAGTCAAATGCCTTGAGGGTGCTACATAAAGTGATGATAAATGACTAGCTTTCACAACAAGCCAATTACTCCTCAAAAATCATATGTCTTCATAAGTCATCTGGAGTATAACTCATTTCATTTGTTTCTTAGCATTGTTTTAAAGAGATATTGTGACAGTCAATTTTATTTACTATCATGATAGAACCTTAGGACTAGGGAAGGACCATGGAAGCAAAGGTAGAATTTGTGAAATTATATTAAAGTCATAGAGTTGAAAGCAGTCCATTTTTAAAATTGACATTCTTTTAAATATATTTCTTTATTGATTTCACAGAGGAAGGGAGGAGAGAGAGATAGAAGCATCAATGATGAGAGATAGTCATTGATCGGCTGCCTGCTGCACGCCCCACACTGGGGATCCAGCCCACAACCCAGGCATGTGCCCTTGGCCGGAACCGAACCTGGGACCCTTCAGTCCACAGGCTGACGCCCTATCCACAGAGCCAAGCTGGCCAGGGCAAAACTGTCATTCTTTCATTCAACAAATGTTTATTGTATGCCGGTCATGTGCCAGACATTTCTGAAGAGGCTAAAAATACTATAATAAACAAAGGAAATGAGGACACATACAAATGTGTACTTAATATTAAATCAGACAGTGGTAAATGCTAGAAAAAATATTAAATGGATAAAGGGATACAGAGTGACTTGAAAGACGTCTATTTAGAGTGTTTAAGACTTAAGACTTCTCTAAGAAGGTGATATTTGAATAGAAAAGCAAGTTATGAGAAGGCAATCAGAGGCCTAAGGGAAGAATTCCAAAAAGAATGAACAGACATGCAGGGACCGTGAAATATGTTCCAGGAACCAAAAATAATTGTGAATAGAGTTGGAGGCTGAGGATAGCAGAGTCAGGGTTGTTGCTGATGGGAGAGAGGGGTCAAATGGCAGGTGATGAGATCTAGAAGACAGGCGTAGCCTTGTAGGCAGTGACTTGGATTTTGTTTGTTTTAATGAGAAGCCATGAGAAAATTTTTAGCAGAAGAGGAATATGATCTAATTTACAGCATGTTTTAACTATATCTGGCTTCTGTTTATGGAATAGACTGTAAAAAGGGCAAAAAAGGCAGGAAGTCTCAGTTGAAAGCTTAGTGGAGCGGTCTATGAAAGGGATGAGGATTGCCTAGACTAGAGTTTTAACAGTAGAGATACTAGGAAGGGTTCAACTTGGGACATATATATCAAGTAGAAACTTGATAGTAATTTCCTTTATGATATAGAGGAGCATGGGGGGAGGGGGACAGTTTTCTGAAGAAAAAAAGACATAGATAGCGAAAGAACCAAGAAAGTTGCATAATTTCTAGTCTATACCTTTTGGCAGTTTTACAATCACATTTCTATCCTGGCTGTAAATAAAGAAGGCTGCCTTTCATAATATCTCTTTTAAAAATGCTAAAAATAAATAATATGAAATGAATTATATCCATATGATTTATGAAGACATGTGATTTTTTTTTGAGTAGTAATTGACTTGCTGTGAAAGTCATTTATCACTTCATTTATGCAGCACTTCAAAGCATATTACTCCAGGAAGCACATGCTAAAAAAAATTTTCCCTGGCTTCTAGAATCATTTAACACTTAGAATTTAGTTTATAGTGTTTATGTTTCAGTAGCAATAGTGATTGATCGTATATTGTTATCTTTATTTTAAATGACTGATTATTATACTTTGGTTATTGATTCTCCTGAGATCATAAAGTGACTACTAAAGAAGAAAGAACAAATTGGTGATACCAAATAACATAGAAGATTAGATCTAGTTCAGGGTACTAATAAAATTTTATCAATGATTGTTCAAAAAGTCATTCTGAGTTGTAGTTTCTCTCTTATAAAACATTTTACATTTAATGACAATATGGATTAATGTGATATCTGATATTTATGATGCATCATTTAATAATCCTAAACAGCATAAAGACAGATTAGAAATTAAGATAAAATTACTTTTATACTTCAATTACCAGAAAAATAATACACAAATACACTCTAAATCAAATATGTTCTCCAAGTAATTAACTACTATCTGCTTTATGACTGACTATACAAGACAAATTACCTCTAAATTAATCCTTACCTTGATATATTTTAAGCATGTATATAAAATATTTAAATTTAACATAAACAGTTTTGTACACTGTATAGTTAGGAGTTTACTAACTAACCTGGATAATTTGAAAAGAAGTAACACAAATTCAATGTATATACTTTATGTTAAATTACAACTAGCTTCCATGTGAATTTTTATGTGATGGTAAAAATAACAAAGTAGAGTAATTGTCATAATTATTCATCTCATAAGATAATGTCAATAGCTATTATGTTACAACTAAGGACATCTTTATTTTATACTAGAGGCCCAGTGCATGAATTCATGCATGGGTGGGGTCCCTCGGCCTGGCTAGCAGTCAGGGCCAGCTGGTGGCGGGGAGGGACCATGGGAGGTTGGCCTGTGTTGAGCATCTACCCTCTGGTGGTCAGTATGTGTTATAGCTACTGGTCAAACAGTCATTCAGATGTTTGGTTGACTGGCTGTTTAGGCTTTTATATATATATATATAGATTATGTTTTAATATTTAGTGTTAAACTCTAAAATAAATCCTATTAAAAACAACAAGCAGCAGCCCTGGTTGGTGTGGCTCAGTTTGTTGGAGCACTGTCCTAGACACTGGCAGATTCGATTCCCAGTCAGGGCACATACCTAGGCTGCAGATTTGATCCCCTATGGGGCCTGTATCCAATTGATGTCTGCCCCCTTCTTCTCTCTCTCAAAAAAAAAGCAGCAATAAAGAAATAATCAATTATAAACTTTTAATATATGCCAGACACTGTTTGAAGCTCTTATATATTATCAGTCATTTAGTTCTCATAATTCTAAAGTAGAATGTTTGTAAGGTAGGCATATATTATAGGTGATATATATATATAGTAATATGCAAATCGACCAGATGGCAAAATGACTGGTCATTATGATGTGCACTGATCACTAGGGGGCAGACACTCAATGCAGGAGCTGCCCACCGCTGACAGGCTCTGATTGCCTGATGGAGAACAAGGAACTGGGGGTGGGTAGTGGTGGACATGGGTGGTGCCAGACTAAGGCAGCTGTGAGCAAGCCGGGCCTGTTTGCCCCACCGGTCATCCAACACACAGAGGGTAACCGGTGGCAGGGGGCAGGGCCAGCGAGTGGGTGGGCACAGCTAATCTCTTGGTTACTTCCCCTGGCCAGCAGGCCCCAATTGCCTGACGGACAATGGAGAACAGGGGTAGGTGGCTGCAGACATGGGTGGCAGGGGGTGACACTGTCTGCTGGCAGCCGGGGAAAATCAGCCATGATTGCAGGCCAGGCCAAGGGACTCTACCTGTGCATGAATTTCATGTGCTGGGCCCCTAGTTTTATGGATAAAGAAACTGAAGCACAGAGGGGTTTAGTGACTGTCTTAAGGTCACACAGTTAGTGGCATAGTGAGGATTCGCACCTAAACAAGAAAGCTGACTCCAGAATGCAGTTCTAACCATTACACAAGGAAAACAAGTTTACAAATTGGATGAATTAGATATGCAGATTAAATTGAAAAAAAAAACCATAAAATAGACAGTATTTTTAGGAGAAACTAGCCTTTGATAGCAATGGAACTGTAGTGCCCTTTTGGAGCACTCAACTGGTCACGGAAGGATGTTTCCCAATGGCCAACCTTGGAAAAAGTGGTGGATAGGTGTTATTTTCTGTGCCTTTTTCTTCTTAATCTTATTCCTACTCTGATTTAGTAAAAGGGATTTCTGTCTGGCCTGGTACCTCCCTTAGCTGACAAAACTCTCATGTATATAAAAGCAGTTATTGCTGTCTCCTTGGAGTAGTTCCTATGTCTTGTTCTACTTTCTGGCTGGGAAACACCAGTTCTGGGTCTGTAGTTAAGGATGATACATGACCCATGAACTCAACCCTACACTATATATGTAAAGAGGATTGAGAAACAGAGGTGAATAGATTCTTTAGAATAATAATAACCACTTATATGACAACTCTCCAGTACTTTCATGACCTTTATTCCAATTGAAATTCTTCTTCTTTGAAAGGTTCAAGTTCTTGTATATGATGTCTTTTCCTAGAGATCTGCTAATTTTCAGCTCATGTAGATAATATAACACCGATGGATATTATTCACAGTCAAGAAAGATTTTTATTTCTATATAACATATGAGAAAGTTAGTGCCTTTGCAAATAACCTCACAATCCTTTTCAACCTTTGCTTTTAAGTGTGCCCTAAATGTCCTTATATTTTCTTGGGTCCATTATTTATAAATGTTTTGTAGAATTTTTATAACTGTCATTCAAACCAGAAAAGTTTCAGAAATTATGCCACTTGACTGAACGTATTTAAAAGCAATGACTACTGGTTATTGAATTTGGGGAATAAATCTTTCATACTAGTATAAGCGTCATCATTTTAAAATTCTGCTTTGTTGACCTAGCCAGTTTGGCTCACTGGATAGAGCAGTGGCCTGGGGACTGAAGGGTCCCAGGTTTGATTCTGGTCAAGGGCATGTACCTTGGTTCAGGCACATCCCCAGTAGGGGGTGTGCAGGAGGCAGCTGATCATGCTTCTTTCTCATCGATGTTTCTAACTCTCTATCCCTCTCCCTTCCTCCTTGTAAAAAAAAAAAAATCAATAAAATATATTTTTTTAAAAAGTTCTGCTTTGTTAACAGGCTTAGGATTTGGGAAAACTATATTTATTTTATAGTATGGCTCTGATTGAGTTTCTAGTCATTCATTTGACAAATATTTGCTGAGCACTTCCTGTGTGTCTGGCACTGTCACAGAAATGTGGATTGTATAAAGACAATACTATTTATAAAACATTGTCCCTAGTCTATTGTGGGAAAGAGTGCTAAAGTTGGACAGAGAGCACTTTAGTGTTAATTGTAGAACCAAGTTTCTTATTTTGTCAGTGCTTCCCAGAAACTAGACTGATAACCCTCAGCATCATATAAAAAAAAAGAACCTTCAAATGAAAAATATTCATCAAAATTAAACCAATTTATTTACCTTAATTACAATGTTTTAGAAGTAATTGTTTTTATTTGTTCATAGACCCATGCAAATGTAGTCATCTGGTATAAATAAAGAATTTAACACTAGAACTGGGACTAAAAATAATGTTTCCTTCCAAACCAGTGGAAATCTATTATCCAGTATAAATAATGATATCTATAAACACATACATAACAAAGATTAAAAATACAAACTTAGACTACATAAATTGGTCATGTAATATAATGTAAGAAACAGTTCTTACCTAATGATTCAAATCTAGTAGCTAAGACATATAACTTCCAATTATAATGCAGCAAAATAAAAATAAATACAGATACTGCAGTCTAAGAGTATTGTTTTCATGTTGCTTTGCTTTACTGTGTGTTTGTTGGGGAGAAGTAACAAAAATTTTACTGGATCTTAAACTTCACAGAGAATGTGCTTTAAGCATATAAAAACAGAAAACCCATAGAGCTTCAGTTTATAAAGTTTTATCTCAGTTATTCACTTCTATTTTTAATTTTATCCCAGTATTTTAGTTCCATTCCTCATTGTCAACGTGATTAATATTATTCTTTTTTTTCTTTTTAGCTCCTCATAATCTGCCCTTGCTCACTTGATGTTACGTAATAGTGCAATTAAACATTTTTTTCTGTATAATGAAGATGTTTCTTGATATTTACTATTTCCAACTCAGCTAAGTTACTTTTTAATTTATATGTTTCTTGACTTGCAGCATCCTTTGATTTTAAGAACTCATGTATGTGGTAGTTATTAATATCATCTCCATTTTACAGATGAGAAGACTGAGACAAAGAGAGGGCAAGTAACATGCCTAAAGTCACAAAGCTAGAAAGTAGAAATGTTCCTTCCAATTAGATGTTAATTTTATTTTTAGAACTATTCCCTAAAAGTCATTATGGCTATCCACCTACAAATAGTTTTTAATTTATGAACCGCTTTTATTTCAAAAGTTGCTTTTAAATTAACTGCTTGAATCTCAATGCATTTTCCCCATAAAATTAATGTCCCACCTGGTTTAATCAACCAAGTTCCTGGTTCGATTACAAATTTGCCTTCCTTAACTTTCATTTAGACATCTTAACTAATAAAAGCATAATATTGAAATTAACCGTTTCTCCGGGACGGGGTAAGCCACGCCCACCAGCCAATCAGAGCGACTGCATGCAAATTAGCCCAGCCAAGATGGCGGGAGGCCACAGCCCCGGTCGCAGGGCCTACCAAAGTCCGCTGCCTCACGATCCAGGCGGCAGCCGCTGAGTGGGAGAAGCCAGCCGGCCAGCGCCTGCGACCTAGATCACGGGGCTAAGCCTTTAATTTTAAAATGTTATTAAATACAGACTTTTTTTATAGAATTAAAGATTATCAAAGAAAAAAAAGAGGCGTGCTGCGCAGCGTGGGCGTCTCCGAAGCCTCCCGCTGAAGGCCGCCTCCTCCTACCCGCCCCCCACCACGATCTCCAGAGCTGCTTGGGGCATCGCAGCTCAGGAGCTGGAGGTTCACTCCGCCACCCGGAGCCCCAAGCCGCAGGGCACTGGGTGGGCGGCAGCGGCCGGTAGTCCTGGCTCCGCACCACCCTGTAGCGTGGCATGGCCGCCCTTGCCCCTGCCATCCCAGCCGCTCCTGCCTGCAGGGGACTGGCGGGCCAAGGCGCATCTGCGCTCTGGGTGCGCAGCCGGCCCTGCCCTGCCCT
>PVJC01049909.1:0-11997 GCA_004026665.1 Murina feae
GGAATGTCAAAGAGCCTCTGAAGGGCCTGGGCCAGGCTCCCAGGGCCGCGGCCCTGTCCCATCCTGAGATCCCAGGCTCCCTGCCCTTCCTGTCTTGCTCCCTACTTTTTCCTTTGGCTTATAAGGCGCTGGGTAGGCCAGGTTTCAGCATCGCAGGCAAGAAACAAGGACAGGCTACCCTGGGGCCAGACACGATCAGCAAAGAGGAGGCCATGCGCTGGTTCCAGAAGTATGATGGGATCATCCTTCCTGGCAAAAATTCCCCTTTCTACACAAAAGGCAAATAAGCTAATTTCAGCAAAATGTGCTGATTGGTAAGCACTCATTGTGTATTACAAGAATTGTCTCTTTTTTCTTGCATTACACTTTTGTTTTTGTTTGTTTGTTTGCTGCTATACAAGTTTAAAATTTTTATACAATTCAATAGATTTTTATACAATTCAATTTTATAGATATGGTGTCCAACCTCATGGTGTTACAGAAGACCAAAGAAATACCAAGCACACTTCCTAGAGAAAGGGAGGGACCCCTTTGTTTAATAGTAGTGGACTCTGGGAATAATTTCCAAATCAGAGTAAAAAAACATTCAGAAAGCCTGTCTATGTATATATATCCCGTTGGGGTGTTTGTCTTCCAGGTATGCCCCCTGTCCCATTCGTGGTTCTGAAGGAAGGCCCGCAGGTGTCAGAACACATCCCATGGTCCGCCCTGGCACCAGCATAACAACCCTCGCCCACCCAGGGCAGTGCATTGTTCACAGTTCCATGGCCTCTGCATTTAAATAGCAAGTTCTGCGAGACCAGTGTCCTCCTCAGTGGGAAATCGAACTCCTAGGAAGTGTTAGTGAGGTGGTAGCCTCTCTGCCCTCCCTGCCCCTCCTAGGCTTATCCTTCTAGGGGTTAAGGAGGCTGTTTGATATCTTGTCAGTTTGTAAGCACTCTTTACTTTTCTAGCTATTTTCCCCAAGCCTTTGCAATGTATTGTGTGGTGTTTTTTAAAAACTGATTTTCTAGAGAGAGAAGGGAAAGGGAGAGAGAAAGAGAAACATAGATGTGAGAGCAAATATACATTGGCTGCCTCCTGCATGCCCCCTATAGGGGATTGAACCTACAATCCCACAGTTTCCTCCCTCCTCCCCCACATGTGCCCTGTCAGAGAATGAAACCAGCAGCTTTCCCTGCACTGGACCAGGCCTAACCAACTGAGCCACATCCACCAGGAGGCCTTGCAATAGTTTTCATTTTAAAAATAGATATTTCTGCTCTAGTTGGTCTAGCTTAATGGCTAGAACATCGGCCTGCGGACTGAAGGGTCCCAGGTTCTGTTCCGTTCAAGGGCACATACCCAGGTCGCAGGCTTGATCCCCAGTTGGGGGTGTGCAAGAGGCAGCCGCAGATCAATGATTTGCTCTTATCATTGATGTTTCTCTCTCTCCCTTCTGATAGATCCTTCCTTCCCCCAACTGGTGGGCAGAGTATGACGTGACCTTCAGCCCAGAAATACCTGAGTGATTAACCATACACCTTATATGGACTATACATTGGACCACCAATCCACACCTGCCATATACCTTAAGCCATGGACCCATATGGACAACGCAGTAAGCCAATCAGTGTGTGCCGAGTATACTAAGCCCCGCCTACCCCTTCCCTTTCCACCCCTCAAAAGGAGTGCCCACCCCTGCATGTGAGCTGTTCTCCCCTTGCGAGTCAGCCTGGCAGGTCCTTCTCCTCTAATAAAGCCCATAGTCCTGGTTTTCAGCCTCTGTCCAATCTTTCACCTTCCTCTCTCAATAAAATTATTTTTAAAAATATAAAGTTCTATTGATTTCAGACAGGAAGAGAGAGAGAAGATAGAGCATCAATGGGGAGAGTGAATCATTGATAGGCTGCCTTCTGTAAGGCCCCCAGCCTGCACCCAGGCATGTGCCCTGACCTGGAATCCAACTGTTGAAATAGGAATTTTAGCCATGGCTGGTGTTGCTCAGTGGGTAGAGCATTAGCCTGCAGACTGAAGGGTCCCAGGTTTGATTCCAGTCAAGGGCATGTACCTTGGTTGTGGGCACATCCCCAGTAAGGGGTGTGCAGGAGGCAGCTGATCAATGTTTCTCTCTCATCAATGTTTCTAACTCTTTATCCTTCTTTCTTCCTCTCTGTAAAAAATCAATAAAATATATTTTTTAAAAAAGGAGAAAGCCTTCACCACCATAAAGGCAAAACTCACTGAGGCTCCAGCACTAGGGCTACCTGATGTGACATGATCACATTAATCTTTTTGTTCACGAGAACAGTGGGGTAGCCCTAGGAGTTCTGACCCAGGAGTTTGGACCCTGGCAAAGAACAGTAGCCTATCTCTCCAAATAGATTGACCCAGTTGCCTCCAGATGGCCCCCATGTCTCAGGACCCTTGCAGCCATGGCATTGTTAGTCAAGGAAGTGGATAAGCTTACCTTGGGACAAAACTTAAATGTAAAAGTGCCTCGTGCTGTTGTCACCTTGGTGGAAGCAAGGAGGCAGCACTGTTGTTCACAGCAGCTTCTTGGATAAGGGAAAGAGATGAGCTGGCTATGCAGTAGTATCAAACTTTGAGACAATTGAGGCACAGGCCCTGCCTGAAGGATGGTCAGCATAGAGGGCTAAGTTGATTGACCTTATTCAGGCTCTCTGGTGGGCAAGAGAAGAATGCCTGAGCTCTCTGTTCATGCTGAGGTTGAAGCCTTAAAGTGGCTGCTACCATGGATCTGTCTCTCGTCAAATGGCATGAGCAGGGTCCTCCCTGGAGAAGAAACCTGGGTTCCCCAAAATCAATGCCGAGGCCCCTGCCAGCAGGTGAGGGGATCCCAAGGCAGTTGCTGGGTGTGGAGGCCACAGGGGCATAGGCTACCAAGGAAACAGAACTGAACCTCACATCACCCTGCTTGGCCCCGGAGGATGGCTGGTTAGCTAGAGACGGGTAAGAGTCATCAGGGGAGGAACAACCTAAGACAGGCATAGCTGCAAGGGGACATCAGGAGAGAACTTGGGGGTCAACAGAGGTGGGGCACAGATCCTCACCCCCAAAACAATGCATGGGCTTGAACACTTGCCCTTTCTGAGGGCTGCTTCCCGCTTCCCATGCCCAGCTCAGATTGGGACCCAGCCAACATACAGAGACTTGGCCCAGCTCAGATTGGGACACAATTTGTGCTAGCTGTTGCAGGGTATGGAAACTTCACAGAAGCAAGGGGCAACTGCATAGGCTTTACAGCCTACCCGGAGGGCAGTCCAGGAGCATGGAGCACTTCCGAGAAATTCTGCCTTCCAACCTGATGACTGTTGGGGTGGGGATCACCCAGGGACTGGCTCCTGCCTGGAGGGGACCATGTGCCATCGTCCTGGCCACCCCCACGGCTCTTAAGGTTGCAGGACTGGACACCTGGATACACCACTCCCGAGTGAAGGCAGCCCACCAACCGAGTGATACCCAGCCTGAGTAGAAGGTGACCTCTGACCAGAAACACCCCCTGCAGATCACCCTTAAGAAGACAGCAGACCTGGCCAATCAACCTGCCCCAAGGAATTCAGATAACACCCTGCTGAATTCTCCCTAACACTAGTCTTTCTTTCTTCTCTCCCCCTAAAGGTGATATGCTCTGTTAATTGTGGATAGTCATTGGTTTTATCTTTCTAATAATTCCCATATTGTCTTTTTATGAGTGCCCCCAGAACCAGGAGAGTATCAGAAGGAGAACTCATCTGCCCTTGCTGTGACACAGAAGCACCATAGAATTACTGTTTCCTACACAGCAAGGTGTGGGAGGCCCCCTGCTGCAGAAGGCGCCTCCAAGGAAAAGAACTGGTTCTCACCCTCTTCCCCATGCAGGATGCAGAGAAGGGAACCCTGCCCCACACAGCAAGGACATCTGCCTGACAGGAATAGTCATAACCACTCTTTGTCCTAGTGGCTCACCGTTGTAGATCTCACTAATAATATTAGAGACCAGGAAGTCTAGGGAAAAGCCCAATCAAGTCAGATCTTTTTATCAGCCTGTAGCATGTTATGACTCTACTACCAAATGTACGTGCTGGGGGGGGGGGGAGGGATTGTATTGGATGGAAAAAATAATAGAACCTGTCATGGCCAATGTGCAGCTAACTAATGTTGCTCCTATTTGTTTCAGCAGTACCCAGGGCCAACATCCAACAGATCACCTCCCAGAAAAACTATGCAACTCTACCCCTGCCTGCCTGAAACCAGAAGAACGCCCTACAAGCCACCTCCCATAGGAAGGAACAGGATGCTAACCCCCTTTGACATCGTCCTTTTTTTGGCAGAAGTAGCTAAGAGAGAGTGGTCGACACCCCTGTTCCCTATAGCATCCCATGGCTGTTGCTCCACAAGGCTAATGAAGCTTGTGGGACAGGGGCGGGCAGGGAATGAGGAGGAAGCTGGTCTTGCAAGGAATGTCAGACCATAAAACCAAACAAAGCCCTGCCCTGTGGGAGGGCAGGGGGCTTTGTTCTGGCATCAAAACCTTGGAACACCTGGGAAAAGGGTAAATGAAAGAAGCACTTCCTCCAGGGCCTCATGGGAGGGAGTATATTTGCAAAACAATGAACTCGAGGGGCAGTTATAAGGCAAAATTCTTGCATGCTACCCCCACTCTGATTTGGAAGATTCCCAGAGTCCACGCGTTATTAAAACTGTGATTTCTCCACTTCTTCAAAGTGTCGCTTAGTTTTTTGGTCTTTCTGCAACAGTATCAATTCAATTACTCGATCAAACCTAACAGAAACCATCCTGCCCAGGAGAACACTGCATGTTCCAGTGCAAAATTTCTGTTTCACTGTGACCTCCTGGTTCATAAGTCCATGCTCAAGCACTGAGTCACACTGGCCAGGCTGTAATGGCGTTAAGTGTTACACAATAGGCTTAGCTCACATTTCACAGATGCTTGTTTCTGAACTTGGTCAGGTAGATCTCCCACTCCTGAGTGAAGGAGCTCTTCCCTGACCATCCTCCTGCACCCCCTCCCTCTCTCCTGATATCCAGCTTCTACTTTCCCAAGGTCTTGAGACCTGCCCTGCCTGAAGGCCCAGCCCCCAGCCTCTTCCCCCTCCCTAAGTCTCTCCTCTTGAAGGAGGTGGGGTGGGGTGGGGTGGGGTGTTTCATTCCTGGTCAGTTTTTAAGAGCTCTTCCTGCCTAACCTATTAACCCTGTTCCCCTCTGTGCTGCAAGAGATCGACCCTCAAGTCCTGTGTATTGACATGAGCTGCTACATTTCATACAAATATGTCCATCTTGTATTTCTCCTTGTGGGTTTGTGACCTGGACTAGGAAGGGCTCCCTGCTCTTTCCCCGCCCCCCACCTCCCTTGCAGAGTCCTAATCTTGCAGCTTGTCCATTCCCACGGCTCAGGAGCATAAAAGCGCGCAGGAGCGCAGACCTGCAGTGTCGCCATGGCCCCGCTATGCCCACTGCTGCTGGCTCTGGCCCTGGTGGCCATCCCCGGTGTCCGAGGCGCCTGCCTGGCATCCACTGACCTCAAGAACCCATGGGACACAGATGTGTGCCAAGGTCTATGACAAGAGCGACCCATATTATGAGAACTGCTGCAGAGGCGTTGAGATGTCCATAGAGCTGGACACCAACCTGCCTTTCCTGCCCCACCTCACCTGTGGTGGCCCTGCACTGTGAGCTCACCATGTGGTCCTGTGGAGGAAAGGCCAGCAAGTCTCACAAGTTCACTACTGGTGTCTACCTGCGCCTTGAACAGTACCACAGGGGCATCTTTGGCCACTGATCCAACGCTATCGCCTCCATCTACTGCAGGTGCCACCCTGTCCCTGTGCACACATCTGCTTCCACAACACAGAACCCAGCCCCACCACCACCTTCAGTTTCAGTTTGTCCAGACTGTTAGATTGAAGGGGGGTCCAAGGGCTGATGTATGCCTCCATAGATGGTGACGCAGATACTGGGCCCTCCCTGAAATTCCTAACAGGTCAGCTGCCAGACTGATGGTAATATAGATTCCTTCCTGGAAACTGTGAAGACCCCCACAATGGGAACTCCCACAGCTCGCTCTCCCCCACCCTCACTAAACAACTGTATAAAAAATGCCCCTTACTCCCTCTCGGGGTCTGTGGACCTTGCCTGTGAGCACAGAATAAATTCCCTTCCTTCAATCTGCCTGACTCTCTGACTCAGTTTCCTTCTACACCCTGAACCTCACATTTGGTGCCAAAACCTGGGAGGAGTGAGCACCCCATCCAGCCATCCCTCCACAGTTTGGGGTGCCCTCCTCTCCCTTTCTCGTGGCTCAGGATCTCCTGGCTACTTTCCTTGGCCTGGCTTCTCTCCTGGTTTGGCAGCAGCATCAGCAGTGAGTCCCATCTCCTGTGCCGATCCCCGAGGTTACCATCCGGCCTTCTCTGTCTGTAAAGCACAGGCCCGTGTCAGAGATCACCCCGTTCTCTGGACCCTTCCAGGAAGGGTTCTCCAGACCCCGGGAGGTAGTGGAGATATCCTTATCTCCTTCAGTTCCTCCATCCGTCCCTGGCCCTGGTTGAAATGCTGGGACGCTGGCCCTTCAGCCCTGGACCTCCATCCTAAACGCCTCATTTACTTCTGTAACGTGGCATGGCCTTAGTATGAATTGGACAATGGGTCATGATGATCCGAAAATGGGACCTTTGATTTTAAAGTCCTCACTGACCTCAGTAATTTCTGCCAGCGAACTGGGAAGTGGCTCCTGTCCCTCCTCAAGCCTTTCTCTATTTGCGCTTCCATCCCTCCCCAAGCCTTTTTCTGCCTACCGATACTCCTTCACTCTCCGTCTTACCTGAGCCCCCCGGAAATCTTTCCTCCCCTCCAACTCATCTGCCTCCCTACCCAGGTCATTTCCCCAAAACTCCTTTCGCCTCACCATCAACACCCTCTCCTCCTCCCTCCCTACCCGACCTTCCCCCGGCAATGCCTTCTCCCTTACCTGATGACCTCTCCCCACTTCTCTTTTGCCTGTGGCCACATCCACTACAGGGGGATGGGGATGGAGAGGATGGGGATGGAGAGGATGTTCCCAGCCCTGCAACCCCTCCCTCCCTCTGGGTGCCAACTCCCCACTGCCTGGCTGCCCTCGGTCCTCCCCTCCCCTTGCCTAGCTGACCCCTCCTCCCGCTGCCTCCTTCCACCCTCCTCCCTCCCTTTGTAAGACATCCTGGCCCGGTGGCTGCCAGCTGCCACAGCCACCTTCCCTGCCAGAGCTGCAGATGTGGCCGAGTGGCCGGGTGCTGGGCGGCCATGCCAGGGGAGCCAGCGCTGGGTGAGCCTCGCGTCCTGGGCCCTACCCACTCCGGGCCGTCACCCACTCATTCCCTGACGCCGCTGACCGCCAGAGCCCACAGTGGGAGCCCACTGCCCAGCCACCAAGGTTCTTGCCAGAATACCAGCTTGCCACCTCCAACCCCACCCTCCCCTACCCCCACAGCCATGGCAGGGGCAGGAAGCCCAAGTCAGGCAACTGCTCCTCTCCCATCCCTGTCTGCTTCCCCAGATAGTAAACACACGCGTTTACAAGCCTCTCCTTTCCTCTGACCTCTCTGGAAGTTGTGGGATGGCCCTCAGACCCCAGTCTGAGATCTAGTGAACATGGTCTTTAAGGTTTTAATGCCTGTGAGGGGCAGGCAGAGCCAAAATGGGAGGCCCGCCTTCAACAGCAGGTAGACCTGCAAGCTCAAGACTTGGTTGCAGCCCTGAAGCCACGGCAGCCGCCCATGGCCCCACGGGGGCTGTGCACAGTGGGGGTGCAACGAGAGGACGAAATGCTCTCCGGAGAATGCTTCAAACGCGGAAATGAAGGCCACTGGGCAAAGCAGTGCCCCCGACCCCAGGCTCCACCCAAGCCCTGCCCGGCATGAGGTCAAAGCGGCCACTGGAAAAGTGACTGCCCCCAGAAAAGTGGCAGGCTCTCTACACCCCAACATGGAGGGGCTGCCCTTCCAGGTCATGACCTGCTGCTGGCCATGCTGGGACTTGCCGAAGACTTAAGGAGCCAGGACTCGATGATCACATCACCCTCGCCAAGCCCAGGGTAATGCTGAAGGTAGCTGGTAAGTAGTTCTCCTTCCTGGTCAACACGGGGACTGCCTTCTCTGTCCTGCCCTCCTTTTCAGGGCCCCCTTTTTCCTTCCACGATCTCGGTCATGGGTATTGATGGCAAATCCACCTGCCCACTGACTACTGGACCCTTTCCCTGTGTCCTGGATGATAGCCATATATCCTGGCAGACTCCGAGAGCGGTTTTAACTTTTTTCCCCCTTTCCTCGCTGGTCCCGCCTACTTACCAGTGGTGGCAGTGGCAGCAGCAGCAGCAGCAGCAGCAGCAGCAGCAGCAGAGCCAGTACACCCATCCCCTCGGCTGAATTAGCAACAGTGACAATCTTCCTGCTCCGCTACCGCCCAGTTCTCAGAGAATCCCCCTATGTTGTGTGCTGAGGCATTTATCTGGTTGTCACATCTATTAGTCTTGTTGTCTTTGGTATGAATGCAGTTTCCAGCCAGGGCTACCATGTATCCCCTCATAGAGTCCAGTTGTCCCAAACCACAGTCATCCATCTCAGTTTCACTCTCTACCCCACAAGGCCAAGCCATTCCTGGGACTGTAAATGCCTTATCTCCTTATCTCCTCCAAGACTGTCCCCTCCTCTGACAAAGACATTTTCTTCTTCCTCAGGCTTACTGGGTACTCTAGCCTCCAGGTTACATGGCAAAGAGACCTCCTCACTGAGCCTTCAGATCCCAAGGCCAATATCCTCACACCTTTCATGCTCTGAAAACTGCTCTGACCTCGGAGCCTTCTCGCCCCACTCCACCCTTCCCAAAGAACAACTTCCCTGACTGCACAGGCTTACTTAACAGTCCAGCTATCATCAGAAAATGAGTTCATTATCTCCCCAACCTGAGATCATTATCTCTAGGGAAAATGCGGCAGTTTTAAAATCCAGGCGGCTAAAGGTCTGGGAGCCGTCTGCGGGGCCTGCTCCCTCCTCCCCCTGCATTTTCTCCAGCCCCTATACCAGGCTACTAAAGAAACACCAGCGGGACCCTCTCCTCCCCCTCCCCCGTTCATCAGGCTTTCTCTAAGCTCCAGGATACCCTCCTGGCGTCCCCCCACTACCTCTCTCCCGGACACCTCTAAACCTTTCCAACTATTTACTGATGAAAGACAGGGGATGGCTATTGGGGTCCTCACCCAGCCTCCAGGGCCGACCTTCACCCCCATAGCCTACCTGTCTAGACAGCTTGACCACACGGTCCGGGAATGGCAGCCCTGCCCCCAGGCTCTGGCTGCAGCTGCCGCTCTCACCAAGGAGGCTCAAAAAACCTGCCTCCAACAACCCTTACAGGTCTCCTCCACCCACAGACTACTGGATCTTCTGTCCTAACAATCCTTATCTCCCCTTGCCCCCTCTCGCATGCAGGAACCCATCTCCTGTTCCTCAAATTTCCTGACATCTCCCTGACCCAGTCCCCAGCCCTAAACTCGGCCACTCTCCTTCCAGGCCCTCACTCAGCCTTGGGTAGGACTCTCAGATTCTTCTCTCTCCAATCCTGACTTCATCTGGTAAGATTGAGAGAATTAATGGACCCCCTAAAGATCATCTAACTAAACTCTCTCTAGAAATTCGCAGCTCCTGCCCGGACCTCCTGCCCATGGCCCTGACCAGAATTCAAGCTACACCAAAGAGCCCCACCTTCTTGAGTCTTTTTGAAGCTTCTATACGGGAGACTCTTCTTGTTCAACCACCATCTCCCTAGTGATCCTCCTCCCCTGGGTGCTGATCTTCCATGTCTGTCCCTGCTCGGGCAGCTGCTCCAAGATCACGCAGACAGGTTTCTGCCCAAACCATAACCGACGAACCAAGGCTCCCGAGGACCAGCCCTTCACCCTGGTGACTCGGTCTTCCTTAAGAATCTACATCCAAAAGCCTTGGAGCCTAGGTGGACAGTACCTCACACTGTAATCCTTACAACCCCCACTGCGGCCAAACTGCTTGGCAATCCTTCATGGCACCATCCCTTCAGACTCAAGAGGACCTGGAGCAGCATGACTTCTATAAATGTGAGGTGTTGGGCCCCACTAAGGTCTGCCTTAGTTGCCCTCTCTCTCCTCCTTCTTCTCCCGGCCCTGAGCAACCTACACCTGCCCACAGGGCCGCTTCCCTCCCTGTCATGTTAGGGGTGAGTATTGCTGCCTTATAGGCCTTGCCAGGAGGGTCCTAAGGAACAGTCTGGTCACTGCTCAGGACCTCAATGACAAGCTCCAGTTAGCCCTGGAATCCACAACCGCCTCTTTAGCCTCCCTACAGTGGCAAGTGACATCATAGGCCAGGTGGTCCTACAGAACTGGCGCGCCTTAGATCTCTTGACAGCAGAAAGAGGAGGGACCTACATATTCCTTCAGGAAGAATGCTGCTACCACATCAACGAATCCGGAGTAGTGGAGCAAACGTGCAGACCCTGACTGACTGAGTGAAGAACTATGTGCAAGACACTCCCAGGACAACTCTCTTTCGGCTGGTTTCAAAGCCCCTCAGCTACCTGGGTCCTACCCATAATAGGGCCCCTAATTCTCACCTGTGTCTTTTTTCTCCTAGCCCCCCTGCCTCTTTAAGATCTTCTCCCGGATCGCAGAGATGTCACGGGTGACTGTACATCAGCTCCTGCTCCAACCCTATACTCGGCCACTCTCCAACCTGCCTCTGCCTTTAAATCCCCCCACCCCCTTGTCATCTATGGTCAGCCGGAAGTAGCCAGAATGAACGAACCTGGGCCCCCTATCACCAAAAGGCAGGGGTGTTAGGTCAAAGGGGGGTCCAGGGGCTGATGTATGCCTCCACAGATGGTGACGCAGATAATGGGCCCTCTCTGAAATTCCTAACAGGTCAGCTGCCAGACAGATGGCGACATAGATACCTTCCTGGAAACCACGAAGACCCCCACAGTGGGAATTCCCACAGCTTGTGCTCCCCCACCCTCACTGAACAGCTGTATAAAGAACGCCCCTTGGGGGAATGAGGACACATTCCTAACACCTTAACCAATAAAGAAATTAAAGATTAAAAAAAAAATACCCTTACTCCCCGGGGTCTGTGGACCTTGCCGGGGAGCGCAGAATAAATTCCCCTCCTACAATCTGCCTGACTCTCTGACTCAGTTTCCTACTGTGCCGAGAACCTCACACAGACCCCTGAGTCCCTGACCCAAATTGGGAATCCCTAGACCCAGTCCTGGAGGCCCCTTCTCACCCACATCCCTCCCCTAAGTCCATGCCCCTTGGATCTCTCAGACCAGTTCTGGGATTCTCAGGCTTAGAAGTGATACAACCTCCCTCCATTTGGGAAGTACCCCCTAACCTTCCTGAACCCCCAACTGCCTACCCACAGCTACACTGTTGGGGGGGGGCGGCACTAATTCCTGAGTTGCCCAGCCTAGCTTGGGATGTGGAGCCATTCACCCTCTCACCCTGGAGTCTCAGAACCAAAGCCAGTCCTTCTCTCCCTAAATCATCAGATCTCAGAGCTGCCTTGGGGCTCTCAGACTCTACATATGACCCAGACCTCAAGACCCCAGACTCATATCTGGGGACACCCTGTCTGGCTCTAATGCTCCCTAACCACCCACACCCTCCTCTAGGAGAGCCCCAGTCCCAGGGTCCCTGGTAAGGTTCTGGAACATTTGGAGCCCTGAGCCCACGCTGCACTCACATATGCAAACTCACGGACTTGGGACCCTAAATCTAGCCATAGTAGCCTCCAAAACCACCCCACCTGCCCACCTCCAAGAGCTCCAGGAGCCCCCACAACCCCAACTCCTGAAGTGGAAGCCCAGCCCAGCCCAGCCCAGCCCACACCTTATCTCAGGCTCCAGAGCTCCCCAAGCTATAGGTCTTTGAGCCCCAGGCACTTCTTGGTGCTAAGTTTTTATTCTGTTACAGGTGCTCCTGATGCCTTAGAG
>PVJC01049910.1:0-11991 GCA_004026665.1 Murina feae
GTCATCACAAACGTCCTCCTCCGCATACGCCTTGTTCCCTCTGTACCAAATTCATTATCCTGCTAATCCCTCTTAAGGAAGTCTACTCCTAGGTTTACTCACCCTTTGAAGGTTCTGCCCTCCTACTGGTGGCTACCTGAGACCCAGCCCCTCCACTCTGCTCTGCAGAGATGGAACCTGGACCAGGCTGTCTCTCTGGGAGGTCCTGGCCTCGGAGTCCTCTTACTTTGACTCAGGTTACTCCCCCTATGCAGGTGCCTTTTAGCCCTCCTTCCAGACTCCGGGGCTTACCCACTCTATCCTTCCAGCAGCCTCTGTAAGCCCTGCTTTCTCCCCACCAGATATCTTTCCAACCTCCCCCTTCACCTCATTAGCTCAGTCCTGCCTTTGGAGACTTCAGTGACTGTCCTGACCAGGGGAGGTGCCTCGGAGAAGCCCTGGGCCCTGGGGATGTTGAGGCTCGGTATCTGGTGCTGTGCATATCTGACTGATGTCCTTCTATACAGACTATACACTGAGAAGCAAGAACCTCTTCTGATGTTGCTCCTGTGTATTCAATGTCTGGAACATGTCAGGAACATGTCTGGAACATGTCAGGTACTCAACAACTACTTGTTGACAAGTGTGATATTTAAGAAAATAGAAATACCATTTCCAATAAGATTGACTACCCACCTTGAACGCTGCAAATGCAGTTGACCTGAGTGACAGAATCCAAGCCATCGAGCCTCACAGGGCCTGGCAGCTCACAGGAGTGAGTGCCTGAGGCCACATCCAAAATGGGCTTTGGAAGCAAGAGGACAGTTCGTTCACCACAAACAATCCAACCTGTCAAGAGAGACGTTTCAGATTGAACCACTGAAGAGAAAAGGGAGTTCTGCCAGGAAAGGCAGTGTCCTTTGCTAGATTCCTGAGTCATGTGGGCCACAGGGCACAACTGTGGGGTCCAGTCATTGTGTTCAGTGACACACACTGTGCAGAAAGGACAGCCCCAAAGCCGCCAGTGTGCTGAGCTGAAAAAACACATAAATACCACATTCACTTTCAATTCAAAAGGTGAATTTTATGGTATGAGAATTATACCTCAAGAAAATAAAGAAAATGTATATACAGTTGAGGTAGGCTCCTACTTTGATTTCTCAACTAAGTGTACATGTTTACCATTTGCAGCTTTTCATTTGTTTTAAAAAATGATGTCCCAGGCAATGGCTTAAAGTGGCTTTTGTACCTGTAAGTTTGCCACCAACAGACAGTCCTAGAGTGACCACTGGCAGCTCTGACACTGTCTGTCCGTACTGCAAGGGGTTTTGTCCAGGCAGCCACGACATGGTCAGTGAGAACCTGGGCAGCACCAGGGGCCTCTGCACTCCACACGCCTGGTCTGCGGAGGGCTTAGTTGTGGCCCCACAGTTCCTGAGCAGGACCTGGAAGCCCAAAGCCAAGGACTGGACTCTGTCCATCACCACCGGCTCACAGCCGTCAGGAGGAGAGCTTACCCTGGTCTCGGAGAGCGTCTCTGAAGAAGAAGATGTGGGGGGAAGCCTTGGTGAGCTCTTCCAGGACTTCCGGGCCCAGCACACACGAGGAGGTCACACAGACCGGCAGGGTTTTGGGGAAGCCAGAGTGATTTTCATCCTGCACTTGCAGGGTGACGTCAGTCACCGTCAGCCAGATCTCCCTTTGCTCCAGAAGCAAACTGCTTAGCTAGGAGACACAGTCAAGACTATGAACTTGATTCATAGTCAAAATAATTTTCAAAGCAAAGTTAGATGACTGTTCTTTAATGAACATCACTTATATGAACATTACATGTTTACATTAACATCACTTCAACACATATTTAAAAACATACAGGACTTGTCATGTCCTGGTCACTAGCCCCGTTGACATGTCCTGGTCACTAGCTCCTTTGCTCTGATCCATCTGCCCTCTCCTGGCACTGCTCTCCGTGTCCTCTGACCTGCTCATGAAGAGCTCGCTGTGCTTTGCCTCCTGATCCCATGTTTGTACACTTATGATGCTAATTACCACACTGTCTTCCATTTAGTACATATACATTCTCCTGTCCTGCCAGATGCACGTTTCCTAAGCGTTAGGAAATGTCACGTAACTGAACGATTATGATCCTCACCAACAAGTTAATACGTGGAAGTCCTAAACTCCCATGTAATGGTCTTGGAAGGCAGTGCCTTTGGGAGGTAATTAGGTCATAAGCGTGGCGTCCTCATAATGGGATGAGTGCCCTTATAAGAAAAGACAGGAGCAAGCTGGCTGCCTCTCTGCCCTCGACACTGTGAAGATACAGGAGACATCCTTTTGTGAACCCAGAGGAGAGCCCTCACCCAGAACCTGACCTCGTGGGCACTTAGATCTCAGGCTTCCACACTCTTGTGTGGAATTGTGAGAAAGAAATGTTTACTGTTTAGGCTATGCACTCTATGGCATTTGTTACAGAAGCCCAAACTGAGAATGACAGAACTACATCTAATTTGCTCTCAGATTCTGGTATAAAGCAGGTATCAAATATTTGTTTTTGTTTTTTTCTTTCTTCTTTGCTTTCATTATACTTCTTCCTTTTCCTTTTTGTATCTGCAAAAGTTCTAATTCCCTTTCAAGTTTATGCTCATGGCACTCTGCCCTTTCCTCTGGATCAAAGTTTGGGATTCACTAGATGCAAATGGGTCAAGGGTTTGATGGGGAGGACCTTGGTGCTCTGTGGGGCTGGGCCAGGGAACCTGCTGGCCTGAGGTCCTATTGGCTTTGCTGGCATGGATGGTGGATATTTACATAGTCTCAATGTGTCCTCTACAGAATATTTGTTAGAATGTTACTAACTAATCATTATGAAATCTTTATTAGTTAACTTTATAGTGGAGAAACCTGGAAAATAACATCTTAATTGATAAAATATCACAGCACTGGGACAAATCTACTGTGTGCCTCCTGACATGGACGCAATATTTTCATGTTGTATTCCAGCCAAAAATGCATAATCTGAATCTATTCATGAGAAAACAAAAGGAAAATAGAAATGGAGGGACATTCAGTTATGGCCTCTATTCTTCAAAAGTATCAAGGTCATCAAAGATAAGCATGGAGGATGTGGAGATTATTATAATAAGTGAAATAAGCCAATCAGAGAAAGATAAGTATCATATGACCTCATTTATGTGTGGAATCTAATGAACATAATAAACTGATGAACAAAATTGAACCAGAGGCATGGAAACTTGTAACAGAGGGGAGGGGGGAGGATTAATAGAAGGTGATGGGATTAAACAATATTTATGCATAGCCCAAGGACACAGATAACAGTGTGGGGAAGGCCTGGGGTCGGGTAGGGATTGAGTGGAGGGGGGCAAAAAGAGAGAAATGGTGGACATCTATAATACCAACAATTAAAAAGAAGGGATACTAAAAAAGGAGGGGGCAAATTTCGATACAGAGGGAAGAACCTGTGATGACACATAAGCTGAAGAGGGCATGTGACCGGAGTGAAGCATCTACAAGCCCAGGAAGGCCAAGGATTGCCAGCAAAGAGCAGAAGCTGGCAGAGGAAAGACAGGAATCTCCCCTAGAGCTGCCAGAGGAAACATGGCCCTGCTAAGCCTTGATTTCAGACGTCCCGCCTCCTGAAGCATGAGACAATACATTTCTATACGTTATTTAGCCCTCACACAAAGGCATGTTTCTATTGATTTTAGAGAGGGAGAGGGAGGGGGAGAGGGAGAGGGAGAGGGAGGGGGAGAGAGAGAGGGAGAGGGAGAGGGACATCAATATGAGAGACAAACACTGACAAACACTGATTGAGAAACACTGATTGGATGCCTCCTGTATGCACCTAGACCAGGGATCGAACCCACAACCCAGGTATGTACCCTTACCAGGAATCGAACCTATAACTCCTTGGTGCACAAGGTGATGCTCCAACCAACTGAGCCACCTGGCCAGGGCTTACTGGTTTAAATTTATGGGTTTTAGAGAGCTGAGAAAGGAGAGAGGGAGGGAGAGAAACACTGATTTGTTGTTACACTTACTTATGTATTCGTTGATTCTTGTATGTGCCCTGACCAGGGATCGAACTCACAACCTTGGTGTATTGGGCTGACATTCTAACCAACTGAGCTACCTGACCAGGTCCATTTCTGTTATTTTAAGCCACCTAGTTTTTGGCATTTTGCACATTAGGCCTAGGAAACCAGTACCAATATATAGGAGTGGGCAAAAGTGGTTTATAGTTTTGAGTCCATGAAACAGAGTTTATTTTTATATAATCATTTACTAATTATTGTATTATTTATTTGTATTATAAGTGGAAACCTACTTTTACCCGTCCCTGTACACTGCATGTTTCTATGCATGTAACCATCATAAAGTAACAAAATTATAATGATGGAGCAGGTTAGCGGTTGCCTGATGTCTGCGGGTGGGGAATAGGATGGGTGTGGCTATAATGGGAACATGAGGGAGTCTGTGGTACAGCTGGGTATATTGATTGTGGTGGAGATTACGCAAGGCTACACATGTGACAAAATGGCATGAAAGTATGCATGCATGTACACACACATGTGCACACATGTATGACGGGTGAGATCTGAACCAGCTCTGTGGATTGTGCCAGTGTTAGTTTCTTGGCCTTGATACTGCGCTGTGGTTCCTGCGGGTATGAGATGATGGCATGAGGGTGCCTAGGAAATCCTTGTAGACTTCTTTGCAATCTACTGTGAATCTGTAATTACTGTGAATCGAAACATTTTGAATATTCAAAACAAAAGTTAAATGCAAAAGAATGCCTTTCACTTTCCTGAGTTAACCGTTAGCACAGAGTTACTATAACCGAGCCTCTTCTGACAGCTTGGGTCCCGCAGTGCCTCCCTGTGTGATGCCATGTCAGCTGTCACTGAGCGTGTGTGGCTCAGCCATGTAGTGGGCCCAGGACTGAGCATTTCAATCCTTCTCCAGGGAGGCTGGTTTTGGGGATTCACTTTCCCACAAAAGCAAAAGACAGAGGCATAAAGCAGTTTAGTGAGCAGAGGAAGTTCAGTGCTCGTTGGGTTCTGAGTCCTTGACTGCTCCCGACACACCAACGAGCGCTCGGTGCATACCCACTGAAAGGCCTGCTTGCAGGGAGGCTGTGAGCCGATGGGAGCCTATTCCTTGGCAGAAAACGCAGAACACGAGGGACCAGGTGGCCTGCAGTGGGGCTCCCAAGGGCGGGTGAGAGCTGGAGATGGTGTGAGCATCTGACCCGCTTTCTTTACCTTCCACTCTGGTCTTGGCTGCAAAGCTGTGGGCAGCCCAGGCTCCGTGGGCAGGAGCACATGGGGTAGCAGCCATGAGACTGACGCTCCTGCCCCAGGACGGCATTCTGCCTACAGCACCAGCAGCTGCGCAGCGAGCCCCTGCCCGAGGCCACACCCCACCACCTGACCCACGAGTGTTAGAGTAACAGGAAGGTGCCAGGTGCCAGGTAGCGCTGCAGATGCTGGGCAGAGGAGTGCACACCAGGCTCAGCTGCCTCAGACTCAGAAAGTCCGAGACATCAGGTGAGCAGGCCGTGCCCTCCCGGGAGGCCTGTGCCTGCGGCTGAGCCAGACGCAGGATGGCTCACCAGGAGCACTGCTGCATGATGATGCCAGCCGCCCTCTTACTCCTCAGGGGCACTGATTAGCTGTCACATGACTGAAGAGGGGACAGAGAGAGAAAAGCAGTGGGATGCTCTCTACCACTCAGGGGGCTGACATGTGCATGTTCCCCTTAATCAAGGCCCAGCAGAGGTTTCTTGTGAAACATACATCATGGGTTGAACTTGCCAAAAGCATCTCTTTACTTGTCTACTCTTAGCTGACTTGCAAGCGGACGAGCCCCTCTGGGCGGCCCCTCCGGAGAACTGCCCATGGCTGAGGCCCGCACGGCTCCCGCAACTGTCCAAGCTCGCCGAGTACTGAAGAGTTGGTTCCGAGAAGAGGCTGAGCTCAATCCCGAGATTCCTGCTTTCACCCAAGACTGAAGTTTCAGCTTCTCTTTCTTTTCTGCAACCTGCCCATGGGTCAGAAAGGAACTACTGGACTGAGCATCTTCCCGGGCAGGGTTATGCCTGACCGTTCTATGCCTCAGTACTTAGCACAGTGGCCGGCAGTCCACACCTACTCACGGAGTGACTACGACCTCTTCAGCACCAAGTATGCGTATCTCAATTTCAGAAATGCTTTTCTATTTTGATGCTCCATTAATTTCTAAGGGGGATGAATGATCCTTCAATAAACTATATAACACCTTATGCATTACAACACGTTATGAGGGGAAAGAGAGAGAGAGATTGATTACCAAAGGTCTTTGATAAATCACTCTGCCATAGAAACTGCAACGGGTACCAAGATCATCGGTCTGAAAAGGCATGGAAAAAGATTTGTAACATCACACAAAGCACACAAATTAAAAAAAAAAAAAAAAGTAACTGAAGGCCTTGCTGGAAATAAAGACATTACCTGGAGAATTTCTCGTAAGGAGCAAGGAACCGGAGGCTGGTAAAGCTTAGAAACAGGGTCTTCCATGACATCAACCTGTCCCAGTTTGGGGTGAGCAGTGAGGACGTAACAGAAGCTGGGAGGCAGAGGAGGTTTTACCTGTTTGAAACAGGGCAGAAGAAGAATGTGAATGCATTGTTAAGAGACTCAGGTATGAAATGTAGTCTTCATACAGTTTTATTCCCAGATGAATGCCGTCTCTGAAAGGCTGATAAGAAACATCTATATAACAAACAGATCATGTTGCTTGTCTCTGGGACCAACTTATACTTTTGAATTTATTGCTGATTCAGATTTCACTTTACAATTTTATTCTTCAAAGTATATTTAAAACACAATTTAGAATATTCTTTCTCTCAAAAATCTAGAAGTGAGCATTTTTTAAACTGAATTTATTGGGGTGACACTAGCAGACAAAATTATATAGGTTTCAGGTATACAATTCTATACTAAATCATGTGTATATTGTAATGGGTGTTCACCACCCCACGTTTTCTTTCATCACCATTTATCCCCCCAAACCCTCTTCTACCTCCCCTACCCTCCTTCCCTCTGGCAATCACCATACTGTTGCCTGTGTCTATGAGTTTTTGTTTTCTTAATCCATTCTTCTTTTTCACCCATTCCCGCAACCCCCCTCCCCTCTGACAGCTGTCAGTCTGTTCTCTACGAGTCTGTTTCTATTTTGTTTGTTAGTTTACTTTCTCATTAGATTCCACACATGAGTGAAATCACACAGTATTATCCTTCTCTGACTGGCTTATTTCACTCAGCATAATGCTCTCCAGGTCCATCCATGCTGTTGCAAAGGGTAAGAATTCCTTCCTTTTTACAGCTGAGTAGTATTTCATTGTGTACATGTACCACAGTTTTTTTTTTTTTAATTGGAAATGGGAATTTTTGACAGCAATTTTGCTGGTCCAGCACAATATAGAGTCATATTCTTAGCACTTTGCTAAGAAGTCAGCTACTACACAAATAAGATCACCCCAGTTTTCAGCGTTGGGAACTATAGCCCAAAGCAGTGCTGACGCTCAGGGTAGACAAAAGGGGACACACTTTAATCAGTCAATTTTTCTACGTTTGAGCAACTACCATAAATAATATGATGAGGCAGGAAAATGGAAATTCCTGGCTAACTTGTCGGCTGTACTAACACCCATGGATTTTATTTATTAGGTTTTATGAGTTTCTGCTCTGACTGGTAATTGAGTGTTGGTTCTACTAGTGACTGGAAGGGGGGAGGCTCTGTGTGTTTTTTAGTATGAGGCTAAGACCCTCGCTGTTGACCCTAATGGGATGACCCTAACAATTGTGGTTTAAAAACACCATCATAAATTAACCTCAGGAAGAATATACTGAAGTGCAGAGGCAAGCAACCAGAGCTTGGGCTTTGCCAATGATGTCAGTGGTCTGACTCTCTGTTCAGGCTCATGCTCACTGGCCCAGGGCTTCTCGGGGACGTGGGCTGTGGAGGCAGCACCTGGCACAGAGCAGGTGGCGATCAGGGGGACTTCCTCAAATGCTGAGCTTACCTCTTCACAGGCCTGGCTGTGGCCAGGTGCTTTCAGAGGCACCACTGGAGGCCACAGAGTGTCAATCAAACTGAAAAGGCTTGCTGTCCTGGAAAAAGAAGACATCTGTCAAAGGTGTTCATTACTAAACATCACTTCTTAAGCACCTGGTCAAGGAGCTGGTCATACACAGATATGCTTAGCAGACACCACCTCTAGTGCCAAGGATAAGTGGCGATTCAGAGGGAAAAGACAGCGGCACACAGACAAACAGACCTTCAAACCTGCCTGCACCAGAACAGGACAGAGACGTTCATTAAATTATAATGCATCTTCCTTTCCAGTTTGGATGCCTTTCATTTCTTCCTGTCTGATCACTATGGCTAGGACTTCCAGCACTATGTTGAACAAGAGTAGTAAAAGAGGGCATCCCTGTTTTGTTCCTGTTCTTAGGGCAAATGGTTTTAGCTTTTGCCGATTGAGTATGATGTTGGCTGTGGGTTTGTCATATATGGCTTTTATTATGTTGAGGTATGATCCCTCTATTCCCACTTTGCTGAGAGTTCTTTATCAAAAAAGGGTGTTGGATTCTGTCCAATGCCTTTTCTGCATCAATTTATATGATCATGTTATTTTTGTCTTGCAATAGGTTTAGGTGATATATTTGATTTATTGGTTTGCGAATATTATACTAGCCTTGCATCCCTGGAATAAATCCCAGCTGGTCATAGTGTATGATCTTTTTAATGTATTGCTGGACCTGATTTGCTAAAATTTTGTTGAGGATTTTAGTGTCTATGTTCATTGGCCTGTAGGTCTCTTTTTTTGTCGCATCATTATTTGGTTTTGGAATTAAGGTAATGCTGGCCTCACAGAAAGACTTTGGAAGTTTTCCTTCCTCTTGAATTTTTTGGAATAGTTTGAGAAGAGTAAGTGTTAGTTCTTCTTTGAATATTTGGTAAAACTCCCCTGTGAATCCACCTGGACCAGGGCTTTTGTTTGCTGGGAATTTTTTGCTTACTGTTTCAATTTCATCAGTAGTTATCTGCATATTCAGGCTTTCTGATACTTTTATTCACAGATGACATGATACTGTACATATAAAACACTAAAGACTCCATAAAAAAACTACTAAGTTTAATAAAGAATTTGGCAGTGTAGCAGGATACAAAATTAGCACCCCAAAATCCATGGCATTTTTATGCACCAATAGTGAACTCTCAGAAAGAGAAATTAAAAAATTTATCCCATTTACCACTGTAACAAAAAATTAAGATACTTAGAAATAAACTTAACTAAGGAGGTAAAAGACCTGTACTCTGAAAACTACAAGACTTTGAAAAAAGAGACAGTTCAAGGTATAAAGTGAAAGAATATACCATGTTCATGGATTGGTAGAATCAACATCATTAAAATGTCTACATTACCCAAAGCAATCTACAGATTCAATGCAATCGCTATTAAAACACCAAGGGCATATTTCACAGATCTAGAACAAACACTCCAAACATTTATATGGAGCCAAGAAAGATCTAAAATAGCTGCAGGAATCTTGAGAAAAAACAAAGTTGGAGGGATCACAATACCAGATATCAAGTTGTACTACAAACCACTTGTGTTCAAAACAGTCAGGAACTGGCATAAGAACAGGCATATAGACCAATGGAACAGAAGAACGAACCTAGAAATCGACCCACACCACTATGCTCAATTAATATTTGACAAAGAAGGCAAGGGTATACATTGGAGCAGCAGTCTCTTCAATAAAAGGAGTTGGGAAAATTGGACAGGCATATGTAAAAAATGAAACTAGACCATCAACTTATACTAAACACAAAAATAAACTAAAAATGGATAAAAGACTTAAATGTAAGATGTGAAACCATATAAATCCTAGAAGAAACCATAGGTGTCAACATCTCAGACATCTCTTGCAGCAATATGTTTACCAATACATCTCCTAGGACAATGGAAACTAAGAAGAAAACAAACAAATGGGACTACATTAAAATAAAAAGCTTCTGCACTGTAAAAGAAACCATCAACAAAATAACAAGAGAGCCCACTACATGGGAAAACGTATTTGCCAATCCTACATCTGATAAGGGGTTAATCTCCAAAATATATAGGGAACTCATAAAACGTAATAAAAGGAAGACAAGCAATCCAATTAAAAAATGTGCAGAGGACCTAAATAGATAGTTCTCAAAAGTGGACATACAAATGGCCAAGAGACATATGAAAACATGCTCAAAGTCACTAATCATCTGAGAGATGCAAATCAAAACAACAATGATATATCATCTCACACCTGTCAGAATGGCTACCATCAACAAATCAACAAACGACAAGTGCTGGTGAGGATGGGGAGAAAAAGGAACCCTCGTGCACTGCTGGTGGGAATGCAGACTAGTACAGTCATTGTGGAAAACAGTATGGAATTTTCTCAAAATATTAAAAATGGAAATCCCATTTCATCCAGTGATTCCATTTCCAGGAATATATCCTAAGAAACCCAAAGCACTTGTCAGAAAGAATATATGAACCCCTATGTTCATAGCAGTATAATTTACGATAGCTAAGATTTGCAAACCACCTAAGTGCCCATCAGCAGATGAGTGGATTAAAAAAAAACTATGGTACATTTACACAATGGAACACTACGCAGCAATAAAAAAGAAAGAAGTCTTACCATTTGCAACAGCATGGATGGACCTGGAGAGTATTATGCTGAGCAAAATAAGCCAGTCAGAGAAAGGTAAATATCACATGATCTCACTCATATGTGGAATCTAATGAACAAAATAAACTGATCAAAAATAGACCCAGAAGCCGGGGGAAGGTCAAGGGGGGGGGGGGAAGGAGACATATGTACTACTCTTTGTAATATTTTAAGCAATAATTTTAAAAATATGTGGGGGAAAAAATAGACCCAGAGACACAGAAACATGGAACAGACTGTCAAACCTCAGAAGGAAGGCTAGGGCGGGTGGAGGTGCGCAAGAGAACAACCAATGAACTCATATGTGTACACACATAACTCAGACACAGAGAGTGGGATGGTGAGGGCCGAGGGGTGGTGGTGGTGGGAATGGGCTGGAAGAGGTTAATGAGGGAACAAGGAGGACCTATGTAATACTGTCAACAATAAAGATTTTTTAAAAATTCGAATACGTCGGCACAATGTAACATATAGCCATTGAAATGGTTATATAAAAAGTATTGAAGAATGGAAAGATGTTTATGCAGCCCTGGCTCAGTTGGTTAGAGCACTGTCCTGAAAAGATAAGGTTGTGGGTTTAATGTATGAATAAGTGTAACAACAAATCAATCTTTCTCTCTCCCCCTCAATCTCCCTCCCTCCCTCCCTCCCTCCCACCCTTCCTCCCTTCTTTTCTCTCTAAAATCAATCAAAAAATAAAAATTAAAAAAAGATATTTATGTGTATTCAAAATTACCCTAGAAATCTTTAAAAAGCACAAAATTCTCTTTTATAGGAAGGCATTGAAATCCACTTATAAACATAATAACGGCTACTTTATTACTTTACTAGGGGCCCGGTGCACAAAAACTTGTGCACTCGGGGTGGAGGGAGTCCCTCAGCCCGGCCTGCCCCCTCTCACAGTCTGGGACCCCTCAGTGGATGTCCTATGATGGCCCCAGTCTGCCAGGCGCCTTTTGTGTGTGTGTGTGTGTGTGTATGTGTGTGTGTCACCACTGGGGACCTGCCCCCAGCCGCATCTGAGGCTCAGAGCAGTCCTCCTGTGTGTGTCTACCTGCCGGGAGCCTGCCCCCAGGCACACCGTGGAGGCTTGGAGCAGGCACCCCCTCTATGTTGATCTCTCAGACTCTTGCCCTCCCCTGCATGTTGTTCTCTTTTTTGAGCTGTGACCAGGGCTGGGTGCTGCCTGCCTCCCAAGCTTGCCTACTGCCCATCTTCCTCCAGCCAC
>PVJC01049911.1:0-11985 GCA_004026665.1 Murina feae
ATATATATATATATATATATATATATATATATATATATATATATATATATATATATATTAGGGTCCTGGTGCACAAAAACTTGTGCACTTTGGGGGGGAGTCCCCTCAGCCCGGCCTGTACCCTCTCACAGTCTGGGACCCCTCAGGGGATGTCCACCTGCTGGCGTGCCTGGCCAGCCTGGGTGAGGGGCTGATGGCTGTTTGCAGGATGGCCAAGCCCCCCAGTGGAGACCCTCACCCCATGGGGGTGTGGTCAGTCTGGGTGAGGGGCTGAGGTTCGTTTTCAGGCTGCCCACAGCCCCTTCAGGGTTTGGGTCCCTACTCAGGTACCTGGGTGAGGGGCTGAGGGCCGTTTTCAGGTTGCTCACAGCCCCTTCAGGGTTCAGGTCTCTACTGGGGTGCCTGGCCAGCCTGGGTGAGGGGTTGAGGTCCGTTTTCAGGCTGCCTACAGCTCCCATTGACCCAAGGTCTCAGCAAGGCTGGCTAGAAGCAGGTTTCTGAGTTTTATTTATCTTCTATAATTGAAACTTTGTTGCCTTGAGCAGAGGCCACAGCTGGCCTATTCAGTCAGTTTCCTCCATCACTGACCTACTGTTTGCTTTAGCTCCGTGGCTGCCTGCCGCCGTCTTGGCTGGGTTCATTTGCATATTGTCACTCTGATTGGCTGGTGAGTGTGTCTTGGTTGTTGGGCATGGCTTAGGTGTAACAGAGTGAGGGTCAATTTGCTTATTACTCTTTTATTAGTTTAGATATATTAGAGGCCCAGGGCACAAAATTTATGCAGGGTGGTGGGGTGTCCTTCAGCCCAACTTGCACCCTCTACAATCTGGGACCCCTTAGGATCAGGCCTAAATGGGAAGCCAGACATCCCTCTCAAAATCTGGGACTGCTGGCTCCCAACCACTTTTCTACCTCCTGCATGATTGACACCTAATCACTCCCTGCCAGTCTGATTGACACCTAACTGCTCCCCTGCCAGCCTGGTTACCCCTAACTGTCCTCCCCTGCAGGGCTGGTCCCCCATAATTGCCCTCCCCTGCAGTCTTGATCACCCTCAACTGCCCTCCCCTGCTGGCCATCTTGTGGCTGCCATATTTGACCACATGGAGTGGTCATCTTGTGTGTTTGAGTGATGGTCAATTTGCATATTTCTCTTTTATTAGGATATATATATATATATATATATATATATATATATATATGCCTAAGCGACCTTTAGGACCAAGTGACCTGAATGACTGGAATGACCAGTCAACCAGTGGCTATGACGTGCACTTACCACCAGGGAACAGATGCTCAACACAGGAGCTGCCCCTGGTGGTCAGTGTGCTCCCACAGTCAACCTCTCATGGCCGGCCCCAATTTGGGGGTGGGGGCTAGCCGGCCAACCTCCAGTGACCCCTTCTTCCAGTTGGCCAACCTCCCATAGTCCCTACCCCCTCCCAGCCAGACCCCCATGATAGGCTCTGATCACCAAACAGGCAAAGGGACCCACCCATGAATTAATTCGTGCACCGGGCCTCAAGTATGTATATAAAATATATAGTATATTTAAATACCGTATTTTCTGGCATATAAGATGACTGGGCATATAAGACAACCTCAACCTTTGAGAAGATTTTCCTGGGTTAAAAAGTCCAGACGGATACCGGAGACCGTATGTGGCACAAAAAGGAGCCGACCAGAGACACTTGCGGTCTCCATCTGGCTCCATTGAAATGAATGGAGTGTGACCATTTTTGAGCTCCCCCCACTGTATGCGGTGACCGCAGATTTTTCCAATACGGCTCAGAAGTTTCAGCACCCGCCCTATAAGACGACACCTGGCATATAAGACAACCCTTGACTTTTGAGAAGATTTTCCTGGGTTAAAAAGTTGTCTTATATGCTGGAAAATATGATATACGGTGCTCATATTGGTACAAATTAAAAATAAATATATTTCCATTTATTTTGGTGTAGGAACCCTTATATATATATAAATATGATCTGGATTTTCAAACTGTTTCTCAAGCAAAGACACAGCTCCTTTCGTGGGGCCCTTTTCTAGAGCTATTGACTCCACTGGTAACAGGTTCCTTGTCTTGGGCATTTAAACTTAACTGTTGCTCATTGTAAACTACTGAGATTCCCTACACTTTGCTAAGAATTTTACAAACTCTCTATTTATTACATTCTCCTCAGTCTTATTAAATACAACAAATAAGTAATATATACCAACTGAGTTGAAGCTAATAGATAAGTGCCAGAACTTTACGTCAGTATAAGACTATCAACATTGAAATATTAGTTTTAACCGCCATGCTAGCAGGCCATATTGTATTATATCAGTTGTTTATCTGTGTGCTTCATGCCTCAGTCTGGGACCAGAGACCTTATTTTATATGTTAATATTTCTCACCCTTGAACTTTTGCATTGATACATAATAGGTGCTCACCTGATATACAAGAGAACTAATAATTTTCTCAGGCAACTAAAGCTCATATAAGAACTTTATTTAGGATATACATTTTTATCTAAAAATTCTATTAAAGCCTGTTCAGATTTTTTTAAAACAAGAAAAGCCCAATCAGCTTTGATTGACATAGATGTAATCTGTGTAATCTGCCTTGAACAAAATTAGGACAGAGAATCAATTGGGCTTGACATGATAGTAAATCCTTTCAAGTCAAAGTACCCTAAGTATGATGAATACATCCTACATACTGGGTAGGAGTGATCTGATGTAGGGATGCTAGTTAAATACATGGCTTGTGCCTGGACATTCTTGGGTAATTTAGATTTTAGTCATAATTTAACTCAAATGCAATGATAACTTTTAAATTGAGAAAAACTATAATTTAGAAGACTACATACTATTTTCCAAAATAGTATATTGCAAATGTGTAGCTTTGTATAGATGGTGTAATGTGTGTTTTTTATATTTTGACATTTGTGAAAATTTTACTTTTTATTAAATTATGAGAAAAAGAAAATTATACTACAGCTATTCCTGATGGTGAGATTCAAAGGAAAAAAAGGTATAAGGAAGGGAGGTAAAAAGGGAGAAAGAGTGGGAGGGGAGAGAGATAGAGATAGATAGAGATAGATAGAGATAGAGATAGAGATAGAGATAGAGATAGAGATAGAGATAGAGATAGAGATAGATAGTGATAGAGATAGAGATAGAGATAGAGACAGACAAAGGAGAGAGAGAGAGAGAGAGAGAGAGAGAGAGAGAGAGAGAGAGAGAGAAGATTGATCACAGGAATGCCTTACATACAATTATCTCTCTTAAACCATTAGAACCAGTGGTCTGTTAGAATGTGTTTTCTCCTCCTCCTCCTCCTCCTCCTCCTTCTCCTCTTCCTCCTCCTTTTTCTTCTTCCATCGTTAAACTGGAAGTTGCAATCTTACATTGGTACAAAAATATGCTAAATAGTTGTAATTATAGATTAGATGTTCAAATTCCCATGAGTAAGATACACTTTTTTGTTTCTTTTTAAATTAAATACTCAGATACAAGTTCATGTTTAGTTATCTGAAATACTAGGAGCCCGGTGCACAATATATTGTGCACTCAGGGGTCCCTCGGACTGGCCTGTACCCGCCCAACCTGCGGCCTGCCATCCGTTCATCTGCCCCGTCCCCCTCACACACACCATCCACCTCACACATACCACCTGCCACCCACCCATCACATTGCGCCCCGCCCACCCCGCACACCCCGGCCCATCACCTGCCCCGTTTGTCCCACTCACCCTGCCGCCTGCAATGCACCTGCCTCCCCTGGTTCTACTGCCGGCCTCTATCTTGGCTGATTTGCATACAGCCACTCTGATTGGCTGGTGGGTGTGGCTTAGGCATCCTGTAGAAACATCAATTTCAATATTACATTTTTATTAGAGTAGATGCTTTTATTTAATTATCTACAATGTATTGTGATTAAAGGCATTTAACAAACTGGCTAAAAATATTAAAATAGAGCTTAGTTGATAAAGTAAAAATTTGAGTGGGATTTATATTTAAAGAATTGATTAGTAAGTCTATTAACCACTTTAAAATAATAGAACATGTTTTTACTTTATCCTTTTAAATAAAAATTTCTATTTTCCTGCCCTAACCAGTTTGGCTCCGTGAATAGAGCATTGGCCTATGGACTGAAGGGTCCCAGGTTCGATTCCAGTCAAGGGCATGAACCTTGGTTTCGGTCACATCCCCAATAGGGGGTGTGCAGAAGGCAGCTGATCAATGTTTCTCATCAATTTTTCTAACTCTCTATCTTTCTCCCTTCCTCTCTGTAAAAAAAAAAAAAAAAAATCAATAAAATGTATTTTTTTAATTCTATTTTCCTCTATGTAGGCACCTTTAGTGATACACAGACAATTTTAAACCTTTCTCAGGACTTAGTGTGCTGACATTTCCTAGAATTCTTCAAGATCTACAAAACAGTAGTATGGCTGCACCTCAATCATCAGATTGGAATGTATGACCTAATCAACTGGTGAAGACATGAAAGACTTATATGGCATGATGTTGCCTTTTAGTAAGCCCAATACTGTCAGGCCACATTATTACAAAATAAGGCATCTTTCAGTATTTCTTGGGTCAATAATTTTTACTATGCTGTACCATATTTCTCTAACCTTCAGAAACATTATTCTAAACCTACAACATTTGCAATTTTCTAAGAAACACTAGGCTCACAAAACTGGATTATAGTCATAGAAACATCTTGTGTATGTCCCAGTGTACATGGGCAAATATCAACATGGAAGGGAAAGTTGAAATTTTATCATCTTAGCATTCAAAAGCAACAGCATTTGTAAACAGTACACTAGAAAGTATTTATCCTGAAAATACAAAGAGAAAAACTGAATAGAATTAATATTTTTTAAGAATATATTTATTGATTTCAGAGAGGAAGGGAGAAGGAGAGAGAGATAGAAACATCAATGATGAGAGAGAACCATCAATGGATTACCTCCTGCACACCCCCTACTGGGGATCCAGCCCACAACCCAGGCACATGTCCCTGGCCAGAATCGAACCCGGGACCCGTCAGTCCACAGGCTAATGCTCTATCCACTGAGCCAAGCCAGTCAGGGCAGAATTAATATTTTTGATAGTGGTTGATTCCTAAATTGCTTAAATCACTGGCTTATCACTTATCAATTAACAGAAATTCTGGCATTACACTGCTTAAATATGAAGACTTATTTTACACTTAAGACCTAAGATGGAGTGCCTACAGGTTTGGTTAATCCAGGAGCTCATTGGTTCAGCAAGAACCCAAACTGCTTTCATTATAGGATCTATGATCGTTGCTGGTGACTTTGTCTCTGTGATTGCCCTCCTGTCTGAAAGATCGCTGTAAAAGTTCTAGCTCGCATCTGCACACATATTAACATCCAGCAGAAGAAAGGAGACATTCCTTCTCTCCTGATAGGTTTCTTTTAATTGGTGAGCATCCAGGAGGCAGCCACACACTTGCCCCATAGCTCACTGTCTGTAGGCTAGCTCAATCATATCCAAAGGAAATGTGACCATCATGCTAGGATAAGATCAATTAAGCAGATGGCTTTAGGAGTTCTATTACAAAGGAGGAAGGGCATGGGAATAAATAGGATTGGGGAGGCTCTATGTAGTACCCAATGTTATTCTATGTCATATTTATAAAATCGATATCTTGTGTAAAGGGTATTGACTACATTTCAAATGATATAAAAACTTGGAGTTGCTTTCTTCATATACTAGTACATAGTAATTTCTCACAACATTAATAAAAATCATTGTAATGAGAAATTTATGGAAAGATAACTAAATAATTGAGACATTTTAAGATTAAGATATCTACCAGAGCATAGATTAAAAAGCCAGCCTATTCCTGAGTCTCTCAACCTTCATCTTTCTTCCCTCCCAAATAATTTGGAAATGTTCCATCCATCTGTACTCTAGAATCAAGAACTCAGTTTCCCACAGGGAAAAAACATTTTATATTTTACAGACCCAAATTATATTAATTATAATCAGCCTTTGAGTTTCCATTAATTATTTTTTGTGAATTGTTCATTAACAAAATTTTTTTAAAGTTTTATATTCTTGGAAAAACTTGGGAAATATATTTTTTCTAGGATAAAATTAAATATGGGAAAAATAATGCATTGTATACATTTCATAAGCAAAGGGAAATAGTCACTGCCCACAAATCTGTGTACATTACTTTTCATTAAACGACATGACATAGCTCACACCTCCACAATTCCTACATTTAGACTTTAACATCGAGAATGTGCAGCTCGGCTTCAGTTCACACTGTTAAAAGGGGGAGGGAGGAGGGTTCTGTTTATATTATTTAAGACAATTTTGAAAAGTTTTTTCTACAAGTGATGTGTGAACTATTTTAGCTTTAATGGCCAACATGAATATCATTTTATTTCTTGGGCATGGCTGCACCATAACTCTTACAAAGCCTTGCCTTGAGATCTTTTCCTTCATAATGGTATTGCGCCATGGATAATGCCATCATTTTTATTAAAAAAATTCTATTTTCAGTGGTTGGCCAGACCTCACTTCATGACTTTAATTCTTTTGCTTAAGGGTTGAAGTCACATAAAGTTGTTCCTTGAAATTATCATGTGATCTAAAACTGGCCATGTACAATCCTTAACCAATAAACCAGTTGGCCAAGCACTGACAGGGACAGAAGAGAGAGAAAAACTAGCTCAAAATGAGACAATGGGGAATTGTAGAATATGCTTTCCTCATAAGCAGCTCCTTTATATGGTGCTTAAATAGTGGTTCTAAAATTTCCATGATATTTTTAACTGTGCTGTAAATAAAATTGTATCTCACTTTGTTTTTCTTGCTTGGCAAAGCCATTTGAATGATTTGTTATCTCATTTTTAAAAATGTATTTTATTGATTTTTTACAGAGAGGAAGGGAGAGGGATAGAGCGTTAGAAACATCGATGAGCAACATCAATGAGAAACATCGATCAGCTGCCTCCTGCACAGCTCCTACTGGGGCTGTGCCCACAACCAAGGTACATGCCTTTGACCAGAATCAAACCTGGGACCTTTCAGTCTGCAGGCCAACGCTCTATCCACTGAACCCAAACAGTCAGGGCTATTGTCTCATTTTTTTATGTTAAATATTTTGACAAGAATGGCTTCTTGACATCAGGGAGACAGTCAGAAATAATGGAGTACCACTAACAAGCCTCATAAAATATAGAAAACAGGTAATAAATCTGACATATATACTTCATATGTAATAAGTTGAAATTCAGAATAATTAAGTATCTAAAGCTTTGCAGCGTGTGTAGTAGATTGAGAGCTTGGTTCAAAAAGAAAAACAAATGTCAACCCATATTGAAAGCTGACATCCCATGCTTATATAAAATCATCAGGTCTCTATGATGACACACTGGTCTCCTAACGTAGAGAGGTAGTAAAGAGTGCTAAGAGTAACCACTGAAATGATGAAGAAGTTCTGGAGTTCTTTGAGAAACTGGCTAGAAAAATAATGTTGAGTAGTTTAGCCACAGCTGGTTAGGATGTTTCATTGGTGATATTGTTGTTTAAAGAGTGTATGGAAATTCTGTGAATTATAATAATATCTGAGCTGAAAATGTGGCTGGCACTTCGCTTTAGGAATGGAAGTTTGAGAAAGCAAAGAATGACAGAATAATTATTTCCTGGGCTCTCTAAGACATGATGATTTCTCTATCCACAATGTTGAGCCCTTGATGTAAAACTTGATACTGATTATTTCGCAATAACACCTATATTCAAGTAACGTATTGTAGGAACCCTGTCCAGAGGATGCTGGATGCTCGAGGCCAGTTAGTCACATGTAGGTGCAAAAGCAAGGACACCACAATCTTACTGTATGTACTGCACAGGCATACCTTCCTATAACCCAAATGCTGATGTTACTACTTGGAAGAAGCCTCTTTTGTCTCGCGTGGTATAAAGATGTGTTGTTGACCAGCCTGTGCAAGACTGTATAGTATGGCTCCTGTGTTCACTACTGAATTAGCAAGGGCCACTTTGTGCAGCCACTTTGAAGAACGGTTTTGTCTGATGGCTCCTTGTTAGCAATGGCTACCTGGTCTGCAATAAAGTCTTTCTTATATGCCTAAGACTTCTGTCTTCTCTGTGTAATATCTGACATCCAAGGGTGTACAGCCCCTGGGAAAGGAACTGAGACCCTACATATGTGCAATATGATAGAATGTCAGAGTTAAAATTAAATAACGAAAGTAAGAAAAAATTTTAATGCCAATATGATTTTAATTTGTATGTCACTTTCCATCTGACAATCCAAAAAAAAAGAGTCTCTTCAAAAATTAATACCAGTCTTTATTTTTATTTTTTAAAATATATTTTATTGATTTTTTTACAGAGAGGAAGGGAGAGAGATAGAGAGCTAGAAACATCGATGAAAGAGAAACATTGATCAGCTGCCTCCTGCACAACTCCCACTGGGGATGTGCCCGCAACCAAGGCACATGCCCTTGTCCGGGATCAAACCTGGGATCCAGGAGTCCGCAGGCTGATGCTCTATCCACTGAACCAAACCAGTTAGGGCTGATACCAGTCTTTAAAGAAAATGCCTTGCCCTAGACAATTTGACTCAGAGCATAAAGAATTGGCCTGCGGACTGAAGGGTCCTGGATTTGATACTGGTCAAGGGAACATGCCCAGGTTGCCAGCTTGATCCCCAGTAGTGGGTATGCAAGCTTCCTCTCATCATTGTTGTTTCTATCTCTCTCTCCCTCTCTCTTCCTCTCTGAAATCCAGTAAAATAAATATTAAAAAAATAAAATACCTGACCTTCATTTAAAATTATCACATTTTTATATTTAACATCAGTTAAAATTGTCAGTTTTTCATATGACACAAAAACCAATTTAAGCAAAATTACTATAAAAGACAATCATGCTTTCTTTCATATGCATACCTTCAAATAGGAATTTGCTTGTATTTGTTCAAAGTGTTTTAGAAAAGACCAATGTGTGGTCAGTAAATACTGCATATAAATTAGAACAATTAAATAGGGTGCACATGTAAGATTGGTATTATTTGTATCAACACATTTCTAATTGTAATACTAAGCTATATTGCCAATGTTTTACACGACTTTTATAGGGAACAGGATATTAGAGAGAAGCTGTATGACAAAAAGGTAAAAGGTTAGAACAGGCCTTTCATTTCTGTATTTATAATCATTCATGCTCACAGATATGTATAAATAAAGACTTCAGTTCACCATCATAGAAAAGCTTAGCACAGTACAAAGAAAAGGCTGTAAAGATACAAATCAATTTCCCCATTTCAGTTATTCCCATTTTATTTTTTCAACTCTAAGTATTTGTCGGCTGCTCCCTGCCCTCAACCTACTGGGGATCAAGCCCGCAACCCAACATGTGCCCTTGACTGGAATCAAAACTGGGACCCTTCAGTCTGCAAGCCAACACTTTATCCACTGAGCCAAACCAGCTAGGACCCACCATATCACATTTTTGCAAAGTAGTTAAAAGAATAGACCAGAGAATGAAACTCCCTGGATTTAAATCCTGACCATGCCACTTATAGACCTTGTGAATTTGGAGAAGTGACTTAATGTTTGTGTCTCATTTCTCTCTATGCACAGTGAAAATAGAAGCTCAGAACAGTTATAAGTACCCAATGAGTTAACATTTAAAATATCTCACAAATAATACTTTCTCATTAAATATCAGTTATTATTAATAAAATAATTATTATTTCACAAGCATCAAGCTTTTAACTACTTCTTACAGAGACTTGGAGAAACAAAACCAACAGCAAAGTGTAAATCAAGCAAAAGTTGTGGAGCAAAGACTGTGTATAGCATCAGTTTTAGACAGTGGTGAGCAAAATTTAACCTGACTTCAAGAAGTTCACAGTTTAACAGGAAGAACAGTAACTAAATGAAATAAACTAGAGTATATTAAACTAATTGTAAGATAAAAGAATAGGATGGCCTCACAGAAGTTTTATTGTGTTTTGGTGAACAGAGAAATTTAGGTTTACCAATCCTTATCCTTATTGATAGTGCTTTATTCATACTGTCAAAAAATAAACAAAAACTTCTGTGACAGAATGAAGAATTTTACTTATTTTCAAATTAAGGTATAATGCACATACTATAAAACCTAGCATTTAAGTGTAAAATTTAGTATTTTTAGTATATTTATAAAGTTGTGGAAACACCAACACTATCTTATTTTAAAATGTTTTCATCACCCCAGGAAGAAAGCCCATAGCTACTAGCAGTCAACCCCTCTTCACACCTTCTCAGTCCCTAGAAATAATTCACCTACTTTCTGTCTCTATAGATTTGGCTGTTCTGGAGACTGCCTCCCCTACCCCTCAGTGTTTATGGAAGCATGTGCTTTGTGCTCTTTTGTGTCTGGATTCTCTCACTGAGCATAATGTGTAAAAGTTCATCCATGTTGTAGCATGTGTCAGTACTTCATTCTTTTTTATAGGTGAACAATATTCTATTGTAGGATTAGAACAAATTGTGTTTATTCATCTTCAAGTAATACATATCTGATTGTTTCTACTTTGGGGCCACTACAAGTAATAATGCTATAAACATTTGTGTGGACATACATTTTTACTTTTCTCAGGTATATTGCCTAAGAGTAGAATTGCTGAGTCATATGATAACTCTGTCTTTAAGTATCTGAGTAATTATTGAACTTTTCTGAAATGGCTGCACCATTTTGCATTCCCACCAGCAATGTCTAAGGGTTCTGAATCCTCCAAACTATACAACACACTATACACTGTACTAAATTGTACTGTGAAGAGATGCAGGTTTATGGTATCAAACTGAAAGCTTGGGTTGTGGGAAAGCAATGACAGCACTATCATAAAAGTCATAAAAAATGTAGTGGTTACTTTTTTGTATTTACAAAGGATAAAACAGGGAAGCTTTGAAAGATACTGGAAACTTCTCAGTCTTGATCTTGATGGTGGTTCCATAAATATTTACTTTGTGATCATCCACTGAGTGGTAATGTTATATTTTATTCAATTATCTGCATGTGTATTATACTCTATAATTTTTATTTTTTTTTCAATGTCATGCAACTTTTATTTTTTTTCTTTTCTTTTTTTTTATTACATAAAGTTTTACAAAGATTGGTACATATATCTCTTTTTTCCCCTGCCCTTCCGCCCACCTCCCCTACCCCCCAGTGTTTTGTGTCCATTAGTTATGCTTAAATGCATGCACCAAAGTCCCTCGGCTGATCTGTTACCCCCCCAATGTTCCTGTTCTTGTTGCTGTAATTTGACAGTCTGTTTGATGCTGCTCTGCCTCTGTATCCATTTTTGTTCACCAGTTTATAATGGTTATTATTATCCATAGATGAGTGAGGACATGTGGTATTTTTCTTTCATTGACTGGCTTATTGCACTTAGCATTATGTTCTCCAGCTCCATCCATTCTCCTGCAAATGCTAAGAACTCCTTCCTTTTTGCAGCAGCATAGTATTCCATTGTGTAGATGTACCACAGTTTTCTAATCCATTCATCTGCTGATGGGCACTTAGGCTGTTTCCAAATTTTTGCTATGGTAAATTGTGCTGCTATGAACATAGGGATGCATATGTCCTTTCTGATTGGTGTTTCGGGTTTCTTAGGATATATTCCCAGAAGTGGGATCACAGGGTCAAAAGGGAGATCCATGTTTAATTTTTTGAGGAAACTCCATACTGTTCTCCACAGTGGCTGTACCAGTCTGCATTCCCACCAGCAGTGCACGAGTGTTCCTTTTTCTCCGCATCCTCTCCAGCACTTGTCATTTGTTGATTTGTTGATGATAGCCATTCTTACAGGTGTGAGATGGTACCTCATTGTTGTTTTGATTTGCATCTCTCAGATGATTAGTGACTTTGAGCATGTTTTCATATGTCTCTTGGCTTTCTGAATATCCTCTTTTGAAAAGTGTCTATTTAGGTCCT
>PVJC01049912.1:0-11983 GCA_004026665.1 Murina feae
CTGGTGCCCTGCAAGGGGCCTGGGAAGCCCACCAAGCAGGCCACTGACCCCCTGCTGCCTCTTTCCCACTCCCCGATGCCCCACAAAGGGCCTGGACAGCTGCCAAGCAGGCCGCCGACCCCCTGCCACCTCTTACCCGCTCCCCGATGCCCCACAAAGGGCCTGGGAAGCCCACCAAGCAGGCCGCTGACCCCCTGCCACCTCTTACCCGCTCCCCGCCCCGCCACCTTGCTTTCCCCCTTCATGGTGCCCTGGTGCCACTTCCAACTGCCAGCATAGGCAGGCAGTTGCTACAGAACCCTTTGGTTTGCTCTAGTTCCGTGGCTGTTGGCCTCCATCTTGGCTGGGTTAATTTGCATACAGCCGCTCTGATTGGCTGTTGGCCTCCATCTTGGCTGGGTTAATTTGCATACAGCCACTCTGATTGGCTGGTGGTAATGGTCACATTTGCATGTTTCTCTTTTATTATAGAAGATGATATGCTACAATTTATTAAACAGTCATATATTTTAAAGAAATTAAGAAATAGTCACTTATATTTACACATGTATTTACTTTTTCTGGTATTACGTATTTGACCTTGAAGATTTGAGTTTACATACTGTGTTATAATTCCCTTAAGCCCATGGATATTGCTTTAGCATTTCTTGTAGTGTAAATCTGCTGGCACCACATTCTTTAAGTCTTTTAGTTATCATCTGAAAATGTCTTTATTTCACTTTTGTTTTGAATATTTTCCACCAGATAAAGATTTCTAAGTTAACATGTTTTTCCTTTCACCATTTAAAAATTTGTTCATTTGTTCCCTGACCTTATTGTGTCTGATGAGAAATCAGTCATAATTTTTATTACTATCACATTGTATGTAATGTATCATTTTTCTTTAGATGCTTTTAAGATTTTTTTCTTCTTCTTTTTCTCTAATTGCAATTTGGCTATGTTGTACCTAGTGAATTTCTTTGAATTTATTCTCTGCACGTTTTTGACCCTTTTGAACTTCTAAATTTTTCTCTTTCATCAAATTTGGAAACTTTCAACCATTACTTTTTCAAATGCTTTTTTTTCTCTCTCCATTTATACTTACGGTAGTCTTTTGCTACTGTTCCAAAGGTCCCTGAAGCTCTATTTTTTTCATTTTTTCCTCTGTTCTTCAGATTGTATGTTTTTTGCTTTCCCTGTTAAGACATCTTCAATCTGCTCTTAAGTTCCTTCAATGAAATTTTATTCCAGATTTTAATTATATAATTTCTATTTTGTTCTTTTTTAGTTTTTATTTCTCTGCTGAGATTTCTTTCTGTTACCTGCTAGGAATATACTAGTATTTCCCCTTTTGTCCTTTAGCATAGTTTCAGCTACTTTAAAAATCCTTGTGTTCTATTTCTAATATCTTGGATTATCTTGAGGCAAGTTCTTATTAATTGCTCTCTCTCTTGATTATGGGTTATACTTTATTTGTTCATATCTAGTAATATTGGAATGTATCTTGGACATTGTTTATAGTATGTTGTAGAGACTGGATTCTGTTAACATTCTTTTGAAGAGGCCTTTTTTTTTTTTTTTTTTTACACATCAAGCAGTTAACTTGACTGATCTCAAACTCCCGTTTTACCTCTGTGGTGGCAAGCAGCTGGGCTTAGCTGGGTGGCTTAGTGTCTGTTCCATAGATGTGTAAGTCAGCCTAACACTTGGACAGAGTATATAGTGTTCCCTCTCTGACTCTCTCCTTTTCTGTAATTTCTCTGTACTTTTTCCAGGCGTGTGCTCACTTCAAACACTGTCCTCTGGTTCTTCAAGGCAGGAAGAATAAGTTTTCTGCATTTTTGTTTCTTTTTGTGGTACCAGCTGGGGCTTCCCCTCAAGCTAAAGCCTGTTTAAAAAAAATAAAAGGAAACTCTTGTAGTGCTGTTTCCTTCTTCCAAACACACTCCCTTTTGCCTGCTTTTGGTCTGTATTTACTGCCTTCAGATAGTTGGGTTTTATTTGTTTTGTTTTTGTTCAGAGTTTATAATGATATGTGAGAGGGTTGGTTTGAAAGGCACTACTTGACCATTACTAAAGCAGAATCTAAGATTTAAATTTAAATGAGGATAACTTACTCTAATGTTTTACCTTTTTTTACCTTAGGTACCCACTTAGTGGCATGATTTTACCGACTTTTAAAGAATGGATTGAAAATACCCTTGGAGTAAATGTGGAGCATAAAACTACCTCTAAAGTAAGCAAATAAGAATGATGGCAGATATGCTTAACTCTGTGTACGTGTATGTTTAATTTCAAAATAATTAGATTTATCTTTGTAATTTGTTAGTTGTTTTAATGCATTTATCATGTTTTTTTTGTTTGTTAAGAAGTTTGCTAGTTACAGTGACCTTGTTAGGGTGTAATTTCGCTTTTTTGTAAGTGGAAGTAGAAAACTCTACCCTGTATACAAATCATACTAATGACATTCTTAGTATTTGTGCTGTTATGATTTTACTAGAGGCCTGATACACGAAAATCATGCAAGAGTAGGCCTTCTTTCCCCTGGCTGCTGGCACCAACTCCCTCTGGAACCCGAGTCCCAGGCTTCCCTGCAGCTGCCGGCAGGCACCCGGGATCTGGGCTTCCCTTGCGGTCCCAGCTTTGTTGGGAAGGATGTCTGGTATAATTATTATATTATGCTTTGAACATATAGGATTATTTATTATTATTTGCTCGGGCATAGTATTCTGCATGTCCCTTTAACTGGCTATAAGTTCCATAAGTGCAAGGGCTATGGTTAACACTTTATTCTCCATTATATCCAGCTCTACCATGTTAATAAGGAATGTAAATATTCAGTGAGTACTTATTTGATTTATTTAGAAATCCATTGATACATTTTATTCTTGTAATTAAACTAATTATTTCCCTTCCCAAACCAAATTCTTTTAACTTTTCTTAGAATATGTCTTCTTTTATCTCCTTAATTCTTTCTCTCTTGACTATTTGTAATTACTTTTTCTACATTGATATAATCTATTTACCATATTCGGAAATTTCACCAGTTTTATTTACATGCACCTTTTTTCAGATTTCACCATTTTTATTTATATGCACCTTTTTTTCATGTTTTGAGCCCTTTTCATTTTCAGTAACTTAACAAACTAGTGATCTGCATGTTTTGTTGAGGGTTCTTTTACTTCCTTCCACTATAGCAGGCATCCTCAAACTATGGCCTGCGGGCCACATGCTAGGTGTTTTTTTTCGCTGCTGCCTGTCCTGCTTAAAATAAGATATGTGCAGTGTGCTAGGAATTTGTTCATAGTTGTTTTTTTTAACTATAGTCTGGCCCTCCAGTGGTCTGAGGGACAGTGAACTGGTCCCCTGTTTAAAAAGTTTGAGGACCCCTGCTCCATAGGGTAGATTTCATGAGGCCAAATTTTTTTATTATTTAATTGACCACTATTTCCCCAGGGCCTAGAACAGAGCTTATATTATACATTCAATAAATATTTATTATCTAAATATATAATAATCCCACAGGAGGTTGGTTCCAGGACCCTTGTGGTTATCAAAATCTGTGGATACTCAAGTCCCTTATAAAAAAAATGCTGTAATATTTTGCTTATAATCAGTTTTTCATATAATCAACAGCAGGGTATGCCTACATAGCACTTCATTCTTATGGATTCAGCTTGGTCCATGACAAATTCAAGTTTTGCTTTTTTGAGCTATCAGGGATTTAAAAAAAATTTTTTTTTATCTACCATTGGTTGAATCTGTGGATGTGAAACCCACAGATACAGAGGGCTAACCGTGTGACTAAAAGTTAAATATAGGTCCTTAATAAGATACTAAAAGGCTATATAAATATATTTTTTTCTTTACATATTTTTATATTTTCTTTTTTTCCAAAATCTATATCATGGTGGTTGTTTTTCTTAACAGCTTTGATTTGGGGAGCCATTTATAAATCTCTTTCTATATGCTAGGTAATATTAGGTGCTTTTCACAAAAATTACCACATTTAACCTTCTGTCCTAATGGCAGCTGTATAAATTTGGTGATGATGAAATCTCATTTAATAGACCCAGAAGCCAAAGCTCACAGAAGTTGGATGACTTGCCCAGTGTCAGATAGCTTTAAAGTTAAAGATTAGTTTTTCTATTTACCTGTTAGCTGAAATTAAGTATCAAGTTTATAATTATGTTCTGAGTTTTAAAGCTGTCCTATAAAATGGGTTTATAACTTATATTGGGAGTTTTTTTTTGCTCTTCATTTTTAATTATAATTTTAGTATAGGAGACGATAAATTTATCTATAGGTCAAGTTGCTTTCCCTAGTCTTCTTATTTTAAAATTGAAGACTTGAGACTTTACTATCTTCCTTGTTCTTGATTGTAATCTTTAGAAATAATGAAAAGGTGGGCTGTAGAAGTAAAAGAGGAAGGTTTCTCTAAGTTATTTTATAGAATGTGATTAACCAGACGATTTCCAATTTGTAACTACCATAAAGTTGGTTTCCATACATATTATTTGGTATTTTCCTACACTTCTGTCTTAGTTTGGATTAAAAACATTTTATAATCACTCACCCTAACAGAGGCATTCAAAATTTATTTTATAGAAATAAACCTAAGAAGCCTATTTTATTTTCCAGGCATCCTTAAGTCCTAGTGATACACCTCCTTCTATTGTAAGTGAAGATTTTATTCACGAGCTTAAAGAAACAAATATTTCATATTCACAAGAAGCAGATGATCGGGTATTTAGAGCTCATGGTAAGCAATTTTATATAAATGCTATTTCTTTTAAATTAAAAAAAATTTCCTGTAATTTAAGATGTTTTTGCATTTCATTTTTTAAACCATAAAACAGGTCACTGTCTTCATGAGATATTTTTGCTCAGGGAAGGAATTTTTCATCGAATTCCTGATATAGTTTTATGGCCAAGTAAGTTCTTCTTTTGCTTGTCTTCTTAATTTAGTATTATTAAATTTTTAGTAAACTTAGTATTGGAAATATGTAATTTTAAACATATAATTGTGAAAAATAAACTGTTTTTTTAAAGTTTGCTAGAGGTCATATAGTTCTTTCTTGATCTGATCATCCTGATTGGTTTTTTTGTTGATTATTAAGTCTTCATTTTTAAATTAATTAATTACCATTAGGAGGTCAGTAGAAATAAATATCGTATTGGGAGATCAATAGAAACATATTTTTGCTTAATTTAAAAGCTTAATGAAGTTAGTGACAATAATGATATACTCAAACCATTAATTAAAATAATTAAACTCTTAAACAACTAATTTGTGGATATCAGCTTGTGAGCTAAAAAAAAAACATGATGATCAGATGGTGAAGCAAGTTGTTTAATAAGCATATTGTCTTTGATATGAATAGTTAAATTTTGAGAAATTAATTTCATTCAGTTTTTTGGCTTGATAGAGATGAGCTTTCTGTTGTTATTTTGCTCTGCTGATGCACTACATTTATATATATGGTTTTTATACCCATTTCTTCTGTCAGAAAATTTAAAGCAGAACAGGTATATTGTTCCTTACTGTCCATAATTGCCTTTTTTAGAAAGTTCCACTAATCTTCTGATCCATTTTTCTCTTTACACTATATAAAAGAAGTATATAAAGTACTTTTTAAAAATGCTTATTCATGGACTCTCAGTTCTTAGATGTGATCCTTCTACTTTGCAGGGAGTATCTAAGAGGAAAATCATACTTTAATTTGGGGATAGAAGGGTGGTGTCATCCATAGCAGGAATGTCCAAGATTATATGTAGCCGAGATGAAATTACTTTCCTATACTTGCGATATATATTTTTCTGTGTATTTGGAATAGTATGGAATAAATCTTTGGTCTCTTAGTTTAGAAATTAGCAGCTTCTGAAAAGAATATGTAAAATTTAGTGGGTGAAAGTATGATGAGAAACATGATATTTACATAGTTTTAAGTGTCCCACCACCACATGATATATATTAATTATAAAAATTTTAGAGTGGAGAAACCTAGCAGGTACTATGTAACCAAATGGTGAAAGTTAGCATTACCAGAAATGTTACTTCTCTACATTATGCACCTTCAGACATAACATGCTGAAAAAGGCACGTCACTACTGCGGAATTCCTGCCAAAATGTATAATCTGAATTTAATCATGAGAGAACATCATACAAGCCCAAATTGAGGGATGCTCTATGAAACAACTGACCAGTCCTCTTCAAGAGTCAAGATCATAATAGTCAAAGATAGACTGAAGTACTGTCTTCAATTAAAGAAGATGAAGGGACATGACAGCTAAATGCACTGTGTGATCCTGGTCTAGAAAAGAGAACATTAGAGGAATAGTTGGCCAAATTTTAGATTAGTTAATAGTATTTATCATTGTCAATGGCTTGAATGTGATAGTTGAACTATAGGTATGTAAGATGTAAGTATTTGGAGCTGCTAGGTGAAGGAAATTTTTTGTACTATTTTTGCAACTATTTTGTAAGTATGAAATTATTTGAAAGTGAAAAGTTAAAAAGATAAATAATGAAGTTTGTTTTAGTATAGCTATTTCATATGTTAATGAGAAAAAGTTACTTTATAGCCCCATATTTTGTAGGATTATCCAGAATTTATTTATGTTTCTGTGATTAATTTATTTTCCTTTTTTCAACAGCATGTCATGATGATGTAGTTAAGATTGTGAATCTAGCGTGCAAATATAACCTTTGTATCATACCATTTGGTGGTAGGTATTGTGTCTTTTGAATTTTAATATGATATAAATTTTTTCTTTCAATTTAAAATATTTGTATTTTAAATATTTGTGCCATCCCTGGAAAACAAATATCTTTGTAATTATAATAAGGTTATTCTGAAAAATTGTTATGCTCCTCATTTCTCTTTTAAGTAGAATTGCCTAAGAAGTGATACAACCTTAGTTCATGGCTTCTTTTCCATATGTGTCCTAGTGGAAGCTGTGACTTTAATGCCTACTAGGTGTACCAGTTAGTAATGTGGATTTTGTAATGAAAGAAAACATAATTTCAAGAGAAATATCAAAAGTGCTTTTTTATTCAAAGTAATGTCCATCGCTAGCTACACATTTTCCCCATCTTTCAGGTAATTTGTGGATACTGTCCCAATAGAACTTTTCTTGTTTTGAGGCAAACCATTCAGAGACCCAATTTTTCACTTCTTCATATCTTTTGAAGTGCTGCTCAGAACGTGTGTGTGCCATCGATCAGAACAAGTGGTAAACTGAAGGTCTGGTGAATACATTGGGTAGGTTAATACTTTTAAAAGTGATGATTTCAATGTGAAAGACAAAGAATGTCCAAGTCAACCGAACAAAAGTTAATACTTTTAACCCACCTGCTGTATTCTTTTAATATAAAATTAAAAGATCTTTAACAAGTGTCTTTAATTGGTTTTGAAGTATGTGATGGTGCATTATCATGAAGCAAAATTACTTTGCAGTGTATTCTGGCACATTCTGGTTGTTTCACAATCAAAGCATGGTTCATATTGATTATTTGTTGTTGGTAGTGATCAGTGTTAACGGTTTCATCTGGTTTTAGAAGCTCATAGTACACCACACCTTCCTGATCCCAAAAAATGCAGAGCATTGTCTTCTTTCCAAAGTGATTAGGCCTTGCAGTTGGTGTTGATAGTTGACCTGGATCAACCCATGATTTTGTGCATTTGGGATTCTCAAAATAAATCCACTTTTCATCGCCAGTCACAATTTGATGCAAAAAAGACTCTTTCGTGCCCTTGAAGCAACATTATACTGATGACTTTTCAGTTTTCCATTTGTCTTTTGTTCAGTTGATGTGGCACCCGTTTTCCTTTCTTTAAAATCTTACCTGTTGCTTGTAAATGATCAGAAATTATTTGCTGAGCAACATTTAATCTTTCTGCAAGTTGTTTTGAAGTTTGACACGCATCTTCATCCAATAATGCTTGTAATTGTTGGTCTTCAAACTTTTTCGGTTGACCTGGACGTTCTTTGTCTTTCACATTGAAAACATCACTTTTAAAGCGTTTAGACCAGCGTTCACAAGTATCTTGAGATGGAGCATGTTCATTATAAGCTTCCCGAAGTATTCAGCAGCACTTTTCTTCAAAATAAACTAATGAATTAGAACTTCCCGCAAATGTTCTTTTTTTTGGCACAAAATTCGACATTTTTAAGCGTAAAAATATCTATGATGTTAACACCTTAAGAAAATTTGACATTTGAAGCTTGCTGTCAATACAACAAAATAGCATACGTATCAAATCGCATATATATCAATATATGTGTAACTCCATCTATTAAAAAAATCCGCATTATTAACTGCTAGTAAATAAGAATATGTTTCTGTTTCAGTAATTGCTTTCAAACCTTTATCCTTATGGAGAGAATATTTTTCAAAGGTTAAATATACCCAATGTAAACCTTTGAAAGGGAATATAATGCAGCATAAAAGATCATCAGGGACACTGATGACCAAATCAGTATCTTTTAATAATGAGAATTAATACTGTTTTATACCTTAAGACAAATTTGATCTTTCTTGATCTTTTGTTAACCACATTATTTTAATAACTTTCACAAACCAAAGGAAATTCCTTTACTGACTGAATTGGCTATAATGGAATGGAAATGAGACCCCCAAAATTAGAACCTTCATATTCTTTCTTCAGCTGATATTTCTGGTTGAATTAATAAAACAATGAATTCAACTTTTTCTAATCAAAGGCACTACAGTGCTACTTTTATTTATTTTTCTTTTTGATAAACGTCACCTGAGGATATTTTTTCATTGCTTTAAGGTAAGAGTGGAAGGGAAGGAAGGAGGGAAGGTGGGAGGGAGAGAGAAAGAGAAAGAAAGATAAATATGGATATGAGAGAGACACAGATTGGTTGCCTCCCACACACGATCTGACCAGGCCAGAGATCAAATCTATAACCCAGGTGCATGCCCTTGACTGGGAATCTAACCCACGACCCCGAAACAGCCAGTCAGGGCTACAAAGCTACTTTTAATGCAATATTTTTCTAATTTTAAATGACTGACAAGCAAAATAGTGGTTATTGGGCACAGGCATGTTTTTAACAGACAATTCATGGTCTCACCTTGTAAAATTAAGCTGAATCTCATGAATCAATACCCTCTATATTTCTTACCTTGTATCAAAGTGACTTCCACATGTTTTCTGTACAAAACGCTGGGAAGTACCAATTATGAATTTATTCTGATATATATTGATACAGATGTGGTCAAGAATTAACAACAGTATATTCCATATTGGTTTCAAGAAATTATTTTCCCTTTGACAACAAATGTTAATGGAAATTAGAAGTACATGGTTTAAATACTTCTATGTATTATTTATTTTATTTTAAAATCATTTTTCACCAAAGAACATACAGATTTGTTTTTGAATGTCATATAGACAATTACAATTTGTTTTTATTCTAATTAATTAAAGCCATTTTTATGTGAGGATATAAGATATTATATTAAATGATAAATGAATCTCATAATTATGACAGAAAGGAGGTAATGGTGTCTCTAGTTTTATAGAATAGGTATTTTTATATTTTATTGTAAGCTATATTTCCACAGTATTCATTAGCTTAGAACTTTTCTAGTCATGTTTTTGGAGTTTCACACATTGCTAGGGGCTTCACCTGAGTGTGCCCCGGGGATAAAGCCACATTGCCTCCAGCCCCATAATAGTTCTTCATTTTGGCACACAGCATAAAATAAAGGTGAGTTTGCTTTTAGTGTGTTAGCATTTACAAACTACATTTTGCAAAGTAGATATAGGTATTATTTCCATAGCAGGCCTATTTGTATTAGGGATTAGCCATATGTATGTAAGTTGTTGTTTTCTATTTTGGCAGGAGGGACAAGTGTCTCATATGGCCTGAAGTGTCCTGCAGATGAGACAAGAACAATTATTTCCTTGGACACTTCACAGATGGTATATGATTATTAAGATCTATTTGAAAATAGGGTTTGGTTTAAAAAATGTATTTATGGCTCAGTCTTAGTTGTTGTCATTAAAGGGTATATTGTCCATTTTGTTTTAAATTAATTTTATGGTTCTATTTTACCCTCGTGTTTAGGTTTCCAAAAGCTAAGCTCACTCTTACTCTAAGGCACATATTTTCTACCAAATTGACAGGTGAAATTGATGTTTGGAAAGCATGGATTGGGATATTGATGCAATACATTAACTGATTGGTTACAAGACAAATATTAGTTAACTGAAACAATATTAGTTAAGGTTAATTTGAATCACCAAAACTTGTCCTCCAAATTTTTGCTAATGCTGTTGCATTTTTTCTTTTGGAAAAATAGAGGAGCTAAGTACTTTTAATGATAGGATAATTTTTTGCAGTTTTGGACATTTTAGTCCAAGAGTTGGATATTGTGGCATGTTAAACTTTTTAAAAATATATATTTTTATTCATTTCAGAGAGGAAGGGAGAGGGATAGATGGAAATATCAATGATGAGAGAAAAATCATTGATTGGCTGCTTCTTGCACGCCCCCTGACCAGGAATTGAACTGTTACCTCCTGGTTCATAGGTCGATGCTCAACCACTGAGTTATACACCGGTTGGGCTAAACTTTTAATTTTCGTATGAACTTTATCTTTGTATTCTCAACGATATTCCTAGTTACATATTCCTCATTATAATAAAATATATATATATTTTTAAGTCTTCGCCCAAGGATTTTCCCCCATTGATTCTGGAGAGAGAAGAAGAAGAGAGAGAAACATCAATGTGAGAAACATCAGTCAGTTGCCTCCTGTATCCACCCCAACTGGGGATTGAACCCGCAAGCTGGTTATGTGCTTTGACTGGCAGTTGAACCCATGACCCTTTGGTGCACAGGATAACACTCTAACCATGTGAGCCACACGCGCCATTGTAAAAAGAATTTTTTTTTGTAACTGTTTAATTTGAAATTCTCTTAAGTACCATATTGGTTTTATCTTTCTTTTTCTCTCTACTATTTTAAAGCAAATTCTGGTATATCGCTACTTTACACCTAAATATTTATGTGCATCTCTTTAATTACCCAGTCAACATTTAGTTTTCTAGTTGTCTCAAAATTTATGTACATTTGTTCAAATGGGGATTCATACAAGGCCCACATTAACTTTTGGTTGTTTCCTTAAGTCTCAATGTAATTAAAGCCTTATTCTTCCTTTTTGAATGCTACTGACTTAGAGAAACTATGGTATTTGTAATATATATAGATCATGTCATATTTTGAATTTGCCTGTTGCTTCTTCTTGGTGTCATTTAACTCTTTCTCTAGGTTCTGTATGTCCTCTAAACCTGAAGTTAGATATAAAATCTAGTTAGCTTCAGGCCTAGCTTTTAATATATGTTTTAAGCAAGAATATGTCAAAGATGATAATGTGCTTTTCTGTGTCATGTCACATAGGGAGGTACATAATAGTTGTCCACTTTTAGTGTTGCTAAATTGATTAGCAAGTTCAGATAGTGACATCTTGATTATCCTTTACCCATCAACCTTTGTCCTCATCCTAGAGTTTAAGAAAAGGGAGTTTCTTGCGGAGAGAGCTTAAAAGTAACTTATTTTGAAGTAGACTTTGGAATATGTTTGAATTTCTGGCTCTTTATTTTACTATGTATACATTTAGCTCTAAATCTGTTATTAAGTGTTTAAAATTGAGACAATAATTCTGTGGAAGGTTATTGTGAATGTTAAATGAAGTAATATATGTAAAAGTCTTTGTACTGAGTAGATGCTTAAAATTTTATGGCAGAATTTTATTTTATTATTATTTTTTTTTTATTTATTTTTATTGTTCAGATTATTACAGTTGTTCCTCTTTTTTCCCCCATAGCTCCCCTCCTCCCAATTCCCACCCCAACCTCTGACCTTGCCCCCCCCATTGTCCTCATCCATAGGTGTACAATTATTGTCCAGTCTCTTCACGCATCCCCAACACCCTTAACCCCCAAAAATTGTCAGTCCACTCC